>OX463851.1:32592341-32815109 GCA_949825065.1 Odontocerum albicorne
ATGTATTTTATGCAATCGATTTCCTTCTATAAATAAAAAAATAGGAGAAATAAAAATAAAACACGTGATTATTTTTATAAACATTATGTATTTATTGCCTTTTTTTGTCATATTAACATTACACACAACATTATAATATTATTTCAACAAAAAAAAGTACATGATTCAATACGAAATATGAAATTTATAATAAAAAATAAATTTAATGAGATCCTTGAGCCTCATGTGATTGCGCCAATTTCGTAATATTAGGTTCAAATTTACTTAAATACAATCTCAAATCTCCTCTTTGGCTTATTTGTAATCGATTTCGTGATTTTTTTAATATATGCATTACTGCACTAAAATACGACGAAGGAAATGCTATGATGGGTAATTTTACTTCTTTCCACAGAAGAGGGTATTGATGGCGAAAACGAGCCCAAAAAGCATCATAATCACATTGATTGAATATTATTTTAGCCTCACAGTCATTTTGTAGCTCAATAAACTGCTCTTTTAAATTTTGACTGACACTTTCTATGTCTGATAAAAATGGATTAATTAACCAAGCTGGTATTACAAGTTCCTGCAAGTCTTTGAATCGTATTATCATATATTCGATAAGGGCGTCAATGTGGCAACAGTATAGTACTATATGTTTCCAAATCAGAATCCTCGAGCATATTTCCTTTTAATTGTTGTAAAGAAGGAAACTGATGGAATTCTCGCCGACTAAGATTATTTTTATATAATTTAAGTTTATTGATAAAGCTTAGTACAACTCCTTTGGCTTTAATAAGGCTGATATTGTTTCCTTGAAGTTTCAGGAGATTTTCATTCATTTTTTCGAATATATCCGAAAGATAGGCCACATCATTTCGTAGTAATTTTAATTCAATGCATATGTTTTCACTGTTTACATCCAAAAACTCCACAATTGTATCAAACAGTGCATAAAATCTTTTTAAACAATTTCCTTTCGATAGCCATCTTACTTCTGTATGTAAGATAAGTCTCGAATTCTTCATCATTTTCTTTACACAGTTGACGGAATAATCTATCATTCAAGGGAGAGAACTTTATTTTATTGATAACTTTTATAACAAGACTCATCGATTTGTGAAGACGTCCGCTAAGATGTTTTGCGACTAAATGTTGACGGTGAATGATGCAGTGAATTGTTAGAACATTTGGTGCCACATTTTTCAATCTTGATACAAAACCACGATGCCGACCAACCATCGCTGGTGCTCCATCAGTAGCACAAGCAATCACATTAGTGAAGGGAATACATTTTTCGGCGAAAAAGTTTTCAAGGGTTTCAAATATTGATGCACCAGTCGAGTTAGTAGTAAGTAATTTTGCAAATAACATTTCTTCAATAATTTTTTCATTCTTCACAAATCGTACATAAGCAAGAAGTAGAGATTCATTATTATGCAGAGTACTCTCATCCAATTGCAGTGCACGCACCAATTGAGCATACCTTATTTTTGTATTTCGACATAACGCCCACTGGAACTCCTGCAGCGCCCCCTAAATTCTAAAAATTTATAAACGCCCCCCCAGACCTATAAAACGCCCACAAGGGGGCGCTGGCGCCCCCGTTAAGAATCACTGATCTAGTAGATGATAATTGTAAAATAGTTGTGAAATTTCGAAATAGCGCGTAATTAAAATTCCAGTTGTTATTGGGACACCTATAATTTTTAGTATCCCTTACTCTAGTGCGAGCGACATGTTTGTTAACACTTCCCTTACTGTGCTAAAAAATTACGCCAGTTACGGTGTTGGACACTGAGGGTACACTAAAAATGTATGTTTTAAATTAAAATTATGCAAAATCTATTAGTTTTTTTTTTTAATTAGCTATAAACATCATTTTATTGTGTAATAAAATGTCGAATAATATAAAATAAGTGTAAGAAATGATAAAATAATAGTTGAAACAGAAGTGACATTTCTATACGAATATAATTTTCCCACTGCGTCGTTCGGTCTGCGCAACGTTCAGAATGCGCATGACTGAAAAGAGGTCTCCAACCTTTTAACACTTCCCTTACTGTGCTAAAAAATTACGCCAGTAACGGCGTTGGACACTGAGGGTACACTAAACATGTAAAATTATGCAAAATCTGCTAGGTCATTTTTTGTTATTAGCTATAAACATCATTTTATTATGTAATAAAATGTCGAATAATATAAAATAAAGGTAAGAAATGATAAAATAAGAGCTAAAACAGAAAGGCATTTCTATAAGAATATTATTTTTACGCTGCGTCGTTCGATCTGCGCAACATTCAGAATGCGCATGCGTGATAAGAGATTTCCAGCCTTTTAATTTTTTTTCATAAAATTATACAATAAAATGTAGCGTGTATTTTTTTGGCAATAAAACCATAATTCGAATAAAGACAATAAATAACATATAAACAAAATATAAAATGAATATATAAATTCAAAAATCAAGGTTTTAGGGCGAAAAATTTATATAGTATAAACAAACACGAAATTCAAAATTATATTATATATAAACAAACACGAAATTCAAATCAATAAAATATATGCAATTTGGAAAATATAAACACTACAGAAAATTTGAAAATAGGACAAACATATCATATAATATAATCAAAGTTTAATCCTGTGGAGAAAGTTATCGCAATTGGGGCATGAAACCACTTTTTTTTACTATATTCTACGTACTAAACACGCAGGTGTTTGACAAATATTGCAGAATAGCCTGGTTTTTTTTCTCGAATGTTTTTAATAAAACCCACAACTTCCTCTTTTGAGGACCTCACGGGGTGCCAACAGGGTATTATTTACTAATGTTTCGGATATTGACTCGCCACAATATGTTAAAACTGTATTAAAAGCATCTTGTTGTTGATATTTTTCCTTTTTAAGATATTGGGCATTGCCAATTCCAAACTTAACTCTCTTGTGAAATGTTTTCGGTGGTATTAATTATTTTGTTTCCACTCTGGATATTTGTATATCCATAAGAGGTATGCATTCAATGCAGCCATATCTATAATTTCCATAAAAAGACGGAAAGGCCATCTTCTCGTTGACCTTGAGCAAGAGTACTCTCAAGTAATTTGGTCTCCCGTATCTACTCCAATTTTCGTATTATTATAATGATGTATAATTACTATAGTGGCTTTTGTTTTTCTGAATAATCAATTTCTGCATCATTGAATTGAGTGGATAATAATAATACTGCTTTATTTTTTGTGGTACACACGAAACAAGTATTTTATTTTCAGCTACTATGGATTGTTTTCTCTCTAGACGGTATAAATTCAAGTGAGATTACTCTTTTATTTTTTCGAAGCGTGCCAGTTAGAGTTAAACCTTTTAATAAAAGATTATCGGCTAATTTGATGGAGGTAATAAAAATACCTGTGGTTATCCTCCTGTTCGTGCCATACTGCGGTTGAACCATTTCTATAACTACTCAGTTACCTTGATTTATCTCTCTCTACGATTATTTATCATACCAGAATAAGCCTGTAAATTTGTTATGCGTCATATGCCGCCGCAGTCGGCAGCAACCCAGATTTTGATGCCATATTTACCAAGTTTAGACTTCATGTACACGCGAAATGAACAATTCTCTCTAAAGTTTGGCAAACGTTCATCTACAGTTATATTCGAAGATGGAGAATAATTGCTTTTGCACATATCCATAAACATTTTTGAAATCCACTTAATTGGTTCTAATTTATCTGAAAAAACCCTGATATCTCTCTTCTCGGGTTTCTTTATCATCAAAACGAATATGACTGTAAATATAGATGAATCTATCTCGAGACAGAGCTGTTGTGAAAAATGACTGGCAAAAGGGACTTTCACTTATCCACAATTCACTCAAAGATAGCTTTCGTGTTCGATTTCTGCCAGGTACGAGCAATATTCCAATGAATTCATATAACTCGTCTTTTGATATTGGTTGGTTCTTTTCTGAATGAATTCGATTTAAATGACGATTTGTTTCTTAAACATCACTTTTACCACCTCTTCATTTACAAACAGACAACACATATCTTTTATGGAATGTACATTTATACTTGAATTTCTCAGTCCAGAATCTTCGATGAGAATATTTGATACCCGACCGATGCCTCGAAGATTGAGGTGGTACTCGTAATGAACTCCATTCGAATCCATGTTTTGATGTAAATAATATTTCTTCGTCTTCTTCACTCGTCTCCAAATCAGAATATACTTCATCCTGTACCTCGACAAAATCTTCTGATTCTGATATATTGCCTGTCGCCTTAAATTCCAAATCGCTATCATCGCCGTCGATATTTCCCGCCATCTCAATTATTATATTTTTGAAAATGAAATAATAAATAAAATGTACATTTATTATAAAAAGAGTAATGGTACAATATAACATACCAGATAAAAAATGATAATAGAAAAAACATACCAGATAAAAATAAAAAATAACAATCAGGATTATAAAACTGGTGACGACCCCTGGAACGGGCGCTATACGTACGAACTGTCAAAAAAGAATGAGTGTTTGACATTTCGTCAATTCGCGATTTAAAATCATTAATTTCTGTTGAATTAACTATGAATGTTTTGTTTCCTAATGACATCATTCAAATCATAGAGGTTTCGATGAGGAATACATAAAGTATGAAGACCCTGCAAGCAGTATATTTCGAGAAATTAAATAAAATATAAGTCATGATCACTCGCTATCCATCACCGTACGGCAAGTGTTAAACATAGAATACATTGATTTGAGGCCTCAATATGTAATTGTATGGCAGGATTTTGGTCCCGTATTACTCTAAATCCAGAAATGAAATTTTAAAACATCTAACTGGGAACTCGTTCACCAATTAAGCTTCTAACGTAATACTCGGGCACTACTTTAGCTGCCAGAAGTGATTTGTACTCCTTCAATTAAGCTTCTAACGTAATACTCGGGCACTACTTTAGCTGCCAGAAGTGATTTGTACTCCTTCAATTAAGCTTCTAACGTAATACTCGGGCACTACTTTAGCTGCCAGAAGTGATTTGTACTCCTTCAATTAAGCTTCTAACGTAATACTCGGGCACTACTTTAGCTGCCAGAAGTGATTTGAATCGTTGAATTAAAATAGGCACTAAGTACCAAAAAAACTAAGTATGCAGTTTTGTTCTATATGTCATATATAATGAAACTGCATACTTAGTTTTTTTTTGGTACTTGTGCCTATTTTGATTCAACCATTCATTTGTTCTTCTTTCCTTCAATTTTCAAAGATTTTATTTTTGGCTTTTTGGATATTCCTAAAGCTGTGCACAATATTCCAGTCTATTTCTTGATTAGTTCTAGTCGACATTTCTGTATTTTTCGTCATTTTAACGGGTTTATTCTGTTATTGCGTCACTCATATTATTATTGCGTAATTATTAATAAATTGACTTTCTTTATTTTCTGTTAACGTTCGTTTCCTCGAATAATACTTTGTCTGCCTTAAAGTCTTCTAGTATTAGCATGAAGACAACGCTTTTTGGGAAGTTTATCAAAATTAATGATTATATATGAACACTACATACTATACATACACAATTCCACTCCACCTAAAGCCAAATGTGTTATTATCACATATGAGAAGATCTTCCATATATATCATGTAAAGGTTTCTTTGTAGGTCGTCTTCCCTTGGTAAGTTTTCTGCAGTTTTCTTACCAAATATGTTTTTCTAAATATATACAGATGAGTGAAATTACTCAATCTAATGGCCGCAACCCTCTCTTTCCTATCCTTACACTCAATTAGATTTTTTTTGTAATATTTTTAAGCAATCAATTATAGTGAGTTCGATTGCCGAGTAAGAGGGTCCTTGAGAAGTCTGCTTCATAAATGGCACTATATAAATTGTCATTTTATTATTATTATTTGAAAACACGAAGAAACTAATATTTTACCAGTTTGACGTTTTTGTTAACTTTTTGTTTTTCTCAAATATACGAGTATTTTTATTGTACTTGTATATTATGTTAAATATTTTTCTGGTGTTATTTACCGTATCTTTTAATGTCACATTTTGGTCGTTTTTTTTTTAAATTATGGCTGCAATCATTTTTTTATTATTAATATCGTATGATTAACACTTGGCCAAACAAGCGGGTCTCTTGGATTCAATTTACGGCGGAATCAATTTCCAAAATTGATGATAATCTTTTTTCGATTGCGAGAAACTTCTTTTCGATCTATCTTCATTAATTAGAAGATGTGAACTAGTTGGTAACACGAATACTCCACTCGGTCTGTGTAAACACATGTATTAGTAAATGGTGAGTAATTTTCAATGTACGAGTATAAGGGCAAATTGACTACTAAAAATGAGTACTCGTACTAGACCGAACTGGTTTGAATTATCACTCGCCGAATATTTTTAACTCTCGTCTCGGACTTGGGCTTCTACTCACCCGAGTATTTGTGACGTGTAAACAAGACATTATCATAATTTACCATAGTCAATAAGTTGTGATAGGATATAAAGTCAATAGGACACTAAATTATATAAACATACTTAAATTATATAAACAAAACCGGGCAGGACATTCTTTATAGGTATATTGTCGAATACTGTGAGGATGTTTGGAAAATTAATTGCAATAAAATAAACGGCAAACAGCGGTCGGCAAATGTTATTTTTAAAGGACCAAATAGTAAATATTTTAGGTTCTGTGAACCAAGAGGCACACTCGAGGATAATTATGTACTTAAATAACAAGAAAAAAACTTACCACAAATTTATTGAACAAAATGTAACGTTATAATCATAAGTAGATTAAAAAAAGACTGCAATTGTTTTTTTGAGATAACATTTCACCGAAAATACTGCCAAATTATAACTGTGTGACGTCACAGCAGAGGCCACCGAATGCAAAGTTATGGGAGCGATACAAACTGTCGTATCTCGCAACTCATCTCAACTCGGCGGTTAGCCGTTTCGTTATAGCGTGTACTTTGAATATTTAAAATCCATTCTTAGCTAGCGGACCGTAGAAAAAGAGGCGGAGAGTCGAATTTGGCCCGCGGGTCGTAGTTTGCCGACCCCTGAAATAAACCATTACAAAACAACTTTGTTGACCCTGGGCAAAGCGACGGTATTGAGTAGTCTTGTGGTGTCAGCAAAAAACTTTCATCTCCGAATCCAGAAAGTTTAAATGTTTGACTCCGACCCCAATTATAGTATGTTACATACGAGTACGTGTACATATTGTTAACCATATGTCATACTTAATTACGTGGTGTAATTACTAAATGTAGGTTTTGTGGAAATAATGTCTATGGGGATCCCTCATCACAGTATTAGCCTTGAAAAACACAAACGTTTCAACATGATTATTATCATCCTGTTGTGTAACTTTATAACTGAGCACCGTGACTCCCATGGTAGCCTCTAACGACTCCTCTCCATCCATCTCTGCACGACAGTTGTTAGTGCTTGCGCAGTTATGTTACGTCTCTCATTTGTTCACTCCAACGCATTGGGATTCTTTCTCTTGTATGTCGTCCTTCCCCGCCTTCAGTAACCACAAACCTCTCCAAACTGTCCCCTTTGGCCACGAGCTATGTGCCCAAAGAATCGGAGAACTCGTCGAAGGTATACTGTCGACAATCTGTCGGTGATTTCAACATATAAACTATAATTAATTGGTACAGACGGGACCTAGATGGTACTGTATGAATGATTTATTAATCAACACATTCATTTGCGAAATTTTGTTACAGATAATTGATTCATAATTGGTTTGAAGTTATTGTTCTTTGGGATGTCATTTTCCATGCACATAACTGAGAGACGGTTTAAACGTTGCTGCTCCATTGTTGAAACTATTCTGTATCCGATAGGGGAAAAAATAAAGGTTTTGTACGGATTTGACTTCCAGGCTTTTCCAACGAGAGATCGAGAAATTGTGTTGTCTGCCAAGAGATCTCTCACGAACAATATATCACCTTAGAATTGTGGGACATTGCGTACATATGTATGTGCGGCGCACATAGGCGGTCGATTAAAGGGACGGCCATAGACCTTTCCTTGGATTGTCTGTCTGCGTTGGCCGCCTCTTTATGTATGTTAGCCGTCTTAGTTACCCTGGATTTAAAAAAAGTTCCTACACATAAAACGCAAAATGATTAAATAAGGGAATTCTAATATATTATTTATAGTTCATGCATTAATACTGTCGAGGTTGAAATACATTTTAACTTATTTTTGTCAAACACTGTTTATTCCATTTAATATAACGGTATAACCGAGTTTGCCACATGGCAATAAGCCCGCCAGGTTGTACTGTATACAACGAAAGTATAATATAGGATTGCGCAACAAGAACTGCCATTTTAAATTTGCCGCCATTTTTCAGCTGTCAAACGTATAATATTTATAATGGACACACGTCATATACATAACCTATGAATCAATCACATGCAGCGGTATTCTATGCGATTGCGGAACTTAATATAAAATTAAAATTGCAGTTCTTGTTGCGCTACCCTATACAATACAACCAGGCCACGGAGGTTGTCATCTTTCTGGTTGATATGAAGAGCTACCGCATGGTAATAACTCCGCCAGTCGGCACTATAATCCGTTAGCACGAGTCCTTTCCAAATTCTTTTCTTTTCTGCGTGCCAAAAGGCTAAATTATTGGGGTACTCGTAAACGAATCGTGAACAGCCTGTCCTAAATCCGTTGTTGGATAATGGATACATTGTACCGCCACGCTATTCAAGGTATTCTCAAAATACGTATTTAGCACTAGATCTTGAATGCATCCACTTTCTTCCTCATTTTTACCCTCAGTGTCCAGGTCTAATTTTATTAAAGACAAATAATGTTTTTTTTAATCAATTAAGGTTTGCTCGTCTGGACCGCAATAAAATTTGAAACGTCGACCCAAATCTAAACGTAGATCTAATTATGAAGCATGTAATGATTAACATTCCAACTGCATTAATTATATAATTGGAGAATTGCGAGGAAATTCCACGGGTAATGCAGACGGTCCTTTTTGCACGCGCCAAGGGTCCAGACCCCCCCCCAGTTAACCGACACCTTTTTATGCTCCGACTCTTGAGCGTTGGCCCTGGATGACGTTGATTACACACTCGGTTGGATCGGATCCCGTGTGATATAAATAACTTATTTTAATTGGAATTAGTTCCACACAGTGCTTTCAACAATTTTAAACTAGTTGGCTTCATTGGTATAATGTGTTTTAATACCAATTCTTGCGCAAAATCCAGATGTCTAAGGAAGTGATACGTTTTTTCGTATGGTACCCCTCAACATATTCGAAGGTTTTTTTAATTCATTCGTATGGCACCCCTCAACATATTCGGAGGTTTTTTTTATTCATTCGTATTCTTCAACACAAATGGAGTTTTTTTTATTCATTCGTATGGTACCCCTCAATATATTTGGAGGTTTTTTATTAATTCGTATGGTACCCCTCAATATATTCGGAGGATTTTTTATTAATTCGTATGGTACCCCTCAACATATTCGGAGTTTTTTTTATTAATTCGTATGGTACCCCTCAAAATTATTCGGAGTTTTTTTTATTCATTCGTATGGTACCCCTCAATGTATTCGGATGCTTTTTATTCATTCGTCTGGTATCCCTCAAAATATTCGGAGGTTTTTTTTATTCATTCGTATGGTACTCCTCAATATATTCGGAGGCTTTTTATTCATTCGTATGGTACCTCTCAACATACTCAGGAGTTTTTTTCATTCATTCGTATGGTACCCCGCAACATATTCGGAAGTTTTTCATTTATTCGTATATTACCCCTCAACACATGCGAAAGTTTCTTACTCATTCGTATATCACTTCTCAATATATGCGAAACCTTTTCATAGATTCTTGTGCACAATATTTCATTGTACGAGTATTTATAATTTTATTATTGGTTGGTTTTAGTCGACAACAGTGTATTTTTCGTCATTTTAACGTGTTTATTTTGTCATATTATTATTGCGTAAATTAATCAGTGACCTTAAGTTTAGGTTAACGTTTGTAATGTTTAAATTGGGTCAATTTTTGTCTGCCTGAAAGCGTTGCGAGATATGGGTGGTTTGTACAGCTTTAGGAAGTACTTGAAGACAGCCCTTTTTGGGAAGTCTTCCCAGTAAAAAAAATATGATTGTATGTGAACACTACACACATATACTACACTCCACCTAAAGCTGAATGTGATACTTTCAACTTCAAATCCTGAGTAAGAGCGCTCTTGCGGACATTCTGCTCCCTAAACGGCATTATATAAATAGTCCATTGAATGGTTTGTCTCATATACTGCTGTTTCGTGACGCTTATCACTCCAAACGTGCTAGTTTAGCAGATCGGGCAAGGTGACATGATTAACCCTTCCTGTCCGGTGATGTGTAACTAGTACACATTGCTTCTAAAAACTTTAAAATAAATACTGGGTTCAGATTTTAGGTATTCCTCCGTAATACATTTACACATTGAATGAAAAAATAATATTAATAATAATTAGCACTTATCGGCCACATCAGAGATATTTTGTGAAAATCGGGAATAAATTCACCAATGCAATCAAACGTGTGACGTAGTATATTCTTTCTAAAAAACCGCCATGAGTGAGAAAGCGATGCTATTCACGTCTCACTCTACTTCGGTATATGGGAACGCAAAAAATAGAATCTCAGTTCGGTCGCTTCTCTTTTTAGTAGCCAACCGACTTTCGTTCGAGGTGGTCGCTTCGCCCGTTTCGTGACGTCGTCCGATGTTTTTTTTTCATGTTTTCAGCAATTAAATTTCAATTATTATCACTTTTGACTTCAAATTTAATTAATTTAAGCGATTAGCTATGAATATTCTTATTTATCCGATTTTAAATCGCTCATTTTTACATGTGTATTGAATACACATCACCGGAACGCGCGGATTTTTATTAGCGCAGGAAGGGAAAGGTTGATGTAATGAAATATATATTGATTACGCTTCAAAAAATATTTATGAACAAAATTATTACGAAATAATTTCGCCACGCGCGTAATATATTAATAACGAAGCATCATATGGCGAGATGGTAACACTTAACTGTTTAGTGATGGACTCATGTTGGCGGAACGAAGATCTGTTTAAATATGTTCGTTGATGGAACAATCCAGAAATTAACATGATACATGTTCTGCGAATCTTTGGAAAGAGCTTCTGGAAGCGAATAGAAAATAGGAAACTTTCAACATGTGGGACGGTGTTCAGACAGCTCTAAGAATTAAACATATATAGTACAGTAGTCGTCGTTGCTGGGCCTCCTAGTCGAGGATCCTCTGGCCACTCCAACGTCAATCTTGAGCTTATCTTCCACGTTGATAATGTGATCTTCTGTGAGAATACAACCCGATCCTTGATGTGCATTCCTCCTGCGGATGTCACTGACATGTGGATCCTACGACGTAAAAAAAAGATGAGCGGTGAACTGGGAAAGCCAATAAACAATCTCTGTTTGAGTGTAGCGCAAATCCATCATTGGAAGGATTGAATATTTTCGGCGAGAGGGGGTGGTGGGACAGTTAAGGAATTATACAATAGTGACAGCATATGAATTTTGCGTCTATTTTAATGTATCAATGTGGTATAAGAATATTAGGTTTAAATATGTGTGGAATGATCTATGTATTGTGTGTTAACATAAGTTGTGTCCATTTTTTTCCAAATTAAAAATGGGCACCAAAAATAAAACAAAACGGTAAAGGTTATACGTCATTCGAAAGAAAATTTTCTGCTCTACAAGAAACTGTGTTTGCTTTTTCGTTACATATATTATTTTATTTGATTACAAGCCTTCAAAATTGAATGTCAAGTAGACGAAAGTGAGCATTTTCGACACCTCCTTCTGTTCGCATTCAATCGAGGGAATAAAGTTGCTCGCGATATTTGTAAAGTGTACGGTGAAGATGCTATGAATGAAAGGATAGCTCATCGATGGTTTTTGTGTTTCAAAGACGGTAATTTCGACCTGAAAGACAAGAAGCGTTCAGGACGACCAGTGGACTTCGATGATGACTGCTTAAACCATATTATTCATGAAAATCCCCTTTGAACCATCATAGAATTGGCAGAGCAGATGAATTGTAGTCACATGACTGTATACCACCATCTTAAATCAATGGGAAAATTCTAGAAGTTCGGCGCTTGGATTCCACGTGTTTTGAGTGAAAACAACAAAAATCAATTGTCAAACGACCTATAGTATAACCTTTACCATTTTGTTTTACTTTTGGTGCTCATTTTTTATTTGAAAAAAAAAATGGACACAACTTATGTTAACACCTAATAGATACGAGTATGATAGTGGTAGTAGAAAGAGAAGAAAATTTACTCTTGTATGAAAGGTGTGAATTAAATAGATGAGTATGAATATTAGAAAGTTATGGTTATTGAGACATGAAGTAAGAGTGTGAAATAAAATTGAAAAACAGAACATAAAAGCAAGTTGAGAATTTTTTTACTTTGAAAGCATGTTCACACTGGATGGATTGAATGAAGTCTTCTTTTCCCTTGCCTTATCCCATGCATTTGGGATTGGATTTTTTTCTTCCATCTCTCTTGATCTCGCTAAGCACACAGGGATAGTCTGAGACTCATCATGTCTTCCTCCACTTTCCAATATACACTCTTCTTGGGTCTCCCTCTGCGTTTATCTGGAAGTTCCAATTCGTGGTTGTCTTAAGCGTAGATCCTTCACCCCGCCGTTGCACATGCTCATGCCAGCGTAGTCATGCTCTCCGGGTTCTGTCTACTATCGGCGCCACTTTGATTGTTCCACGAATTAGTTTATTTAGGATCTTATCCAATCTAGTGACCACTGTAGCGTAGCATACGGATCTCTGCGACATGAAGCAATTGTTCTTTTTTCTTTAGAAGTCATGAACTCGGCTCCATGTAGTATGGTGGGTTTGATCACTGTCTTGTAGATCTTGTCCTCAAGCTTTATTGGTAGCCTTCTGTCACACATAACCTTCACCATTTCTTTATTAGGTAAGAGTGAATGGTAGGTTATACAATGTGTTTACTGACTGGAACATTTCAAGAGAAGCAAAGCTGCCTGCTCATAATTGTACCATGGTTTCAACATTATGTGAAACTTGAACCTGGCAAAAAATGAAGCAAGATAAATGTGGTAGAAATAAGTGCTACGTAGAATCCGTGGAAAAACAATTTATGAAAGAATAAGCAATAAGGACATTAGAAAAGAATGCAAATTGAAAGAATATGAAGTAACGAGCATTGAGATTGTTCAACCACATAGTTAGAATGAATGATGAAATATTTACAAAAATAATCTATCAAAGTAGCACAGAAGGTACAAGGAGTTCGGGAAGACCTAGATAAAATTGGCATGAGCAAACAAATGAAATTCTGGAAGTGGGAAAAACCTTTATAATAGGATTGTACATGATTAGGTGTATGTTTGTGATGTGTACTAGGATAGATTGAAGTATGCCTACCCTAATAGGAACATGGTTTGATATGGAGATATTTCGGAAAACATCACTTCATATATGAAGTAAAAATGTTTTAAGACTGAATTTAAACACAAAATACAAATTTTACAACTTTGGTATTTTTTAATTTAGATATACTCGTATGTTACATAGGTCTGTAAATATGAAACTGGATTTTTTTTATAGAAAATACACATTTATTGTATGAAAATGGTAAAAAATATTTTATTCAAAGTATTGCCCATCGCTAGCTACACATTTTTCCCATCTCTCTGGCAATTTGTGGATGCCACGCCAAAAAAACTGTTGCTCTTTTGAGGCAAACCAATCATCGAGCCATTTTTGTAAGAAGTGAAGTGCTGCTCAGCAAGTGCGTGTCCCATCGATGCAAATAAGTAGTAATCGGATAGAGCCAAGTCTGGTGAGTAAGCCGCATGCGAAAGTATTTGCCAACTAAACGCCTCAATTGTTTCCTTGACCGGTTTTGCTGTGTGCGATGGTGCATTATCATGAAGCAGAATCACTTTGTGTTGTTTCTTTTGATATTCTGGTCGTTTTTCACGCAATGCTTGGTTCAAATCCATCATTTGTTGTCGGTAGCGTTCAGTATTAACAGTTTGGCCAAGTTTTAGCAGCTCATAATAGATAGCACCCTTCTGATCCCATCAAACACAGAGCATTGTCTTCCGTCCATAGCGATTTGGCCTTGCAGTCGATGTCGCTGGTTTGCTTGGAGTTACCCATGATATTTTACGCTTAGGATTCTCAAAATATATCCATTTTTCATCGCCAGTCACAATTCGATGGAGAAATGATTTTCTTTTGTACCTGGCGAGCAGCATTTCGTAAGTGGTTTTTCGGTTTTCCTGCTGTCTTTCATTCAGTTAATTTGGAACCCATTTTCCCACTTTCTGGATCTTTCCCATGGCTTTCAAACGTATGGAGACGGCTTCTCGTGTCACATTTAATTGATCCGTGAGTTGATGTTGCGTTTGAGCGTCATCCTCATCCAACAATGCTTGCAATTCGGCGTCTTCAAACTTTCTCAGTGGTCTTCCACGTTCTCCGTTTCTCACGTCAAAATCGCCACTTTTGAATTTTTTCAACCACTCAAAACACTGTGATATACCAAGAGCATGCTTATCGTAAGCTTCGACAAGCATTCGATGCGATTCTGCAGCAATTTTCTCCAAATCGTAACAGAAAATCAATACTGTCTGCAAATCGTAGTTTTCAGGCACAAAAACAGACATGCTCAACGCTATGAAAACATATGTAGTTGTATTTAACTTGTATTGTGAGTTAAAAGTCTTTGACAAATATAAACACAAGCAAAAGGCGCCAATGATGCGGTTTGACAGTCACTACATTGAAAACTAGAGCCATCTATGAGCAAATTCCGGTTTCATATTTACAAACCTGGTACTCATTAAATGTACTTTCAACGTACTTTGTAGATTGGGTCCTTTTTGTATCCATAAATAGTGTAAGGCAGCTACCAAGGTCCAGCAAAACAATAAATTAAGATGAGAATAGTTGAAAGTAAAACCCTGGGACTTCCGGGTTAAGAAATAATATTTTGGTTCAATAATGAACTGTATGATTGATGAATTAAAATAATTTAAAGATTCTTGAAATATTGTTTCCTAGAATATTTCTTATGCATCTCTGACTGATCTCTTAATTAAATGTCTGTTCGTAAACAGGGCTGTTTTATCCATAGACAGTATCTTTCCTGAATGTTGTACGATAGAACTCAAGGTCTTATCATGAAGTCTTTGGAGAGATCTCAAAAATATTGAAAGATAGATGTTGGATTTTGATCCTCCATAAACTAAAGCTACTAAATGATTATATTCACTCGGAGTCAAACTGCTGCCGGGTGAAATCCATTTCTGAAATGTTTTAGAAGATATCGATGTCTGTAAGATGAAATCTTCTGTATTGATCATGTGATCAAAAAGTATAACTTTGAAATAGGTCCCTTTCGAGTTGAATAAACACTTTGGAAAGTATTTTTTTAACATCTCCATCAAGGTCCTCGTTACATTTGTTATTGAATTATTATAACCTGAAATCTTTTTCCTTTGAGTGTGTTCTTGAGTCTGGAAAAGAGCCAAAAGTTGCTGGAGCCATATCTGAAGAGTAGGGGGATCCTTGCCTGTTGCTGTGTATTCATTACGCATGTAAAAATGAGCGATTTTAAATCAGAAAAATAACAATATTCATAGCCAATCGTTTAAATTAATTAAATTTGAAGTCAAAAGTGATAATAATTAAAATTTAATTTCCGAAAACATGAAAAAAAACATCGGCCGACATTCACAAAACGGGCGAGACGACCACCTTGAATGAAAACCGGCTGGCTACTAAACGAGCGAAGCGACCGAACTGAGATTCTATTCGTTCCCAGATACCGAAGTAGAGTGAGACGTGAATAGTTTCGTTTCCTCACCCATATGGATTTTTATAATAAATATGCCTACATCACACACTGGTACACATTTGATTGTATTGGTGAATTTATTCCCAATTTTCACAAAATATCTCTGATGTGGCAGATAAGTGATAATTATTATTAATATTATTTTTTTCATTCAATGTGTAAATATATTACGGAGAAATACCTAAAATCTAAACCCAGTATTTATTACATTTATAGAGATATTAAAGTTTTTAGAAGCAATGTGTACTAGTTACACATCACAGGACAGGAAGGGTTAAAGGGCTATGTGGTCTAGTAACTTATCACGTAGCTTAGCAAGTTTTAAGGTTAAATGTGCGCACTAGTCCCGGTTGTGGAGTACAACAGATTGGCACAAAAAAACATTGGATACTTTTTGATCTGTATTAGAAAGGGTCTAGGAATTGTGGTGTAAATATTTTATTTGATCGATATTCTTGGGCTTAAGAATTTACAAGACAAAATTTATGATGGATCGGGAAAGAACAGACAAGGGTCCTTTTTGCATGTCATGATGACCACCAACCTACGAAGAAGGTAATTTTAAAGATAATATTCAATGGTTATATTGAAGTTTTTCATTATACTATAATGTAGCTGAATACACTTATTCTAAGGCCTCATTCTGCAAAAGTTCTGAAGGGTTCCTCAAAAGTTTTCAAGCCTTCCACGAATGATTTCCTATTCCTTGTCTGTGCAAGACACAGAAAACCTTGATAATATAAATAATTAAATGTAAAACAAATATGTTTTGAGCCAAGTGGGATATTTTTTGATCACCTCCCACTATTATTAGGCATAGAGTTGTCTATGCTTAAACATAGTGGGAGGTGATCGAAGAATATCTCGCTCCCTCCCTCCAGTGATCAATAATTGTCTTTGTTAATAGTTGAGTAAAGTTTAGAGAGAGGTGTTCTGCAACTATAAAACATAATTTAAATTAAAACGGATGAGTCAATTTGTTTTAATCATTTTGTAAAAATAGATTTTTAAGTGGCAGTAGATTTACACGTACGAATATGTACACTAATTTACTTTGTTAATTAAATAAAAAAAATTAAGTATTGATTTTTTTAAACTTTGTCTCTGTATTTACCTGTTTCATAAGAATTAAATTAAATTTTAATTAGTTAATAATAACCTTTATTGACTTCCTAAACTGTTATCCAAAATAAGGGTTTCTTGAAGAATATAAATAGCTAGAAGGGTTTCAAAGGGTGCGGAAGGTTGAAGATCACTGTCCTAAGGCATAACTAGGTTTTCAGCCTTCTTTCAAGAGATTCTGGGGAGTGTCTTTTATAGATTGGTTTATGGGACGGTTCATATATAATTTTGATCCTGAAATCAAATGGAAATTGCTGGGTGGCAAGATCAGGTGAATACACAAGGTGCGAGTTACTTTCAGTACAAATCTTTACAAAACTATTCAAGTTTGACGGACAGAGTATAGTCTGGCATTGTTGCAGTATGGCCAAGCATGCAACTTTCCATATCTGATGTAATAGACAAGACAGAAGGTTAGATCTCAGTACTACTTTGTCCACCTTCTATCACGTTACCAATGTTTGCGTAGTTTCCAGTAATGTTTGGTTATCTAGTTCGTTAATAATCCTTCAAGGAATGTTGTCAAATTTAAATTGATCAATCCAATGATAATTACCACTTTTCGAATTCTGAAGTCTTGTTAAATACTTCAAGTAATCTTTATTCAATAACAGACGGTTGAATACCACAAGAAAATAATGATTAGACATTCACAGCGTCTTCCATAGTCAGAATTTTAACCTTGCACATCTGCACTCGCCCATGGCAGAACAAAACAGGCTGCTGTTGGCTGGTATTGTTAGGAAATTGTTTTAGGATTTGTCTATTCGTGATAACATTAGTATTTAATGCTGCATTATATTTACAAGGACTTTTGATAGAACTCTATTATTTAGTTTTCATTTATATTTTTATTATTTAAATCCTCTATAATTTCTGGAATTTGACATGCTGAAAACATATTTTTTCCAGAATATTTAACAACAAATAACTTTTGTTATTCAACTAATTACATTAATCCCTGCTGCACGTGTTTCTACCTTCTATCCAGAGGCTCTTCCGCCTGAAGGTACAATACCCGGCGGTAAGTAATACACATCGGGCTTAAGAGATTGTCGGCCATAATCGGCTTTGTAGAGCGTCGTCTCTGTCACACGATGACGGCCATAATGACTGACAAATTGCGACGGAACACGTGTATAAATGACAGAGACGACGCTCTACAAAGCCGAAGTTAGCCAATTATGGCCGACAGTCTCTTTCTTAAGCCCGATGTGTATTACTTACCGCCGAGTACTATAGAAACACGTGTAGATGACGTAAATGTAATTGTGGAATAACAGTTATTTATTGTTCAATATTCTAATATAGAGTTTTGCAAAGTTAACCTCTCCGCGAGTACCGCCCCAACCGTGGGGCCATGAAATACTGAGTCAGATAGCGTATGGCCCCGCGGTTGAGGCGCAGTGCAGTGATTGTTTCTCGAATATTCCCAGATTATGTCAGGATTTGGAGTATCAATGACGTGTATTTATGATACCACACAATTAAATCATTTATCGGCTAGTTACATATTTTATCAACTGAACAATGATGTTTTAAAATTTTCTAAAATATCTTACTACTCGAGAGGTTAAAGCCGAAAACAATTGAAAACATATTTTATCCAATGAGACCCTACATTTGAGTTTATAGAGAATACATAAGTGGGAAAACACATGAAAAAAAAACAAAATAACCTGTAAAAAAATATTTATTATTCATTAATCATCATCATTTTTTCCTTACCCCAAGTATTGGTGGGGATGGCCATTACAAATTAATTTTTACAAAATTGCACGTTTTGTCTCAATCAGTAACAAAATTTAAAAAAAAACTTGTACAGCTTTGTTACAAATAGCAAACTCCAATTTTACATATTTCTAGACTAGGAAACAGAGCATTATCGAGATATTATATTTTAAACTTATAAATAAATTAAAACAAATAAAAAATAATAATAGAAGAGACAATACGTAAAATAATACAATATTATAAATTTTAAGAAATATTAAATATAATTTTTTTGAAAACTTTCCTATAAAACTTACAATTTATTTTTAAGGGTTGTATTGCGTACAACGGTGTACCGTTCCTATGACAAGGAAGTTAGTGCGTTAGGAATGTCGTGGAGGGAGATTACCCATACCAACCAAAACCGCTCTGAATGGAGAAGACTGGTGGCCTCCCTATGCTCCCTTGTGGAGCTTTAAAAGAAGGGTGAATTGAATTGATTGCGTACAATAGAGTCCAGCAGGCTAGCTACAGCAGAAAATCTGTTAAGGTCTTATGTAACAACTTCCACCGTTCAGTATTTCTGGTTGATGGTATAAGAGTGTCACGTAGCAATTAATTTTCCAGGTTGTATATGTATACATTGAAAATGTAGTATAATTTAATATGTGAAAATAAAATAGTATGATGAAAGTCCACGAATTGTTACAATTTATTTAATTACATGTGTAGGGAATACCGACGTCCCTAAATATTGTCAACATGCACGGTCAACGACCGATGAATCAACCTTTGAATATGTACAAAGATCACATACCAGAACGTCAATATTGTTTACACGCAAATAATATTTACGTCGCATTCCACGGTAGAAAGAGAACGCATCGCGTTGTCTCACCGTTTCGGCAATAAATATTCTACCCACTATATCATTGGCAACGTCTGCGACCACCTCAGCACGCACATGAGTGAGATCAAGATATACTGCGGACGCATTCACGCGCCCCGTTCTGAAATTGTATATATACCTACTTATCGACAAATAAAGAGCACTTATTATTATTCACTTGACCATTCATCGCTGTTTACTATTTATCGATTATTTACTCTCACTTTTTCGCATTCCTGAATCGACGTCTTTTATTTAAAATACAAAACAAATCAAAATCATCACGATGTATCAGTAAAGCATCCCGCTAAATTGGTGACCCCGATAAATGGTCAAGTGAATAATAATAAGTGCTTTTTATTTGTCGATAAGTAGGTATATATACAATTTCAGAACGGGGCGCGTGAATGCGTCCGCAGTATATCTTGATCTCACTCCTGTGCGTGCCGAGGTGGTCGCAGACGTTGCCAATGATATAGTGGGTAGAATATTTATTCCCGAAACGGTGAGACAATGCGATGCGTTCTCTTTCTACCGTGGAATGCGACGTAAATATTATTTGCGTGTAAACAATATTGACGTTCTGGTATGTGATCTTTGTACATATTCAAAGGTTGATTCATCGGTCGTTGACCGTGCATGTTGACAATATTTAGGGACGTCGGTATTCCCTACACATGCAAACAAAATCTCTTAAATTTCTGTAATTTAGACAAGGTAAATTTGACTCAATAAATAATAGATTGAAGCCTTCCCCTCCCCCTTTGTGATATCCTCTGATAAAAAAATAGAATGTACACAATGAGAAATATATTTTTTTCTCTTCTCTAATAACTGAATGAAATGATTAAAAATGGTATAATACTGTGTTTCCATTTTCACTCAGTAAAAATGTTTGAATACTATACAATTTCAAAGATTTACATTCATTGTCGGAAAATTTACATATTTCAAAATTATTTTCAATCTTGAAATATATAAATTTTCCCATTTAGGAATATAAAAGTCAAAATATATTTCTTACTATGACCTAAATAAGTATGAAGCAATTCATAATCAATTCTGTCTTTGAAAACAAATTGATTTCTCACTTATCCATTCATTTGCATGGTATCCTTCAACTTATTCAAGAGCATCGCCAAGAGACTAGTTTGCCTTTGGTCCCATTAAGCTACGGTTTCCTAAGAAAGTGGTGCCATTATGTAGCGGCCGTAACATGATGTGATGCAGCGGACGTAAGAAAACGGCCAAATCAGAGATGTTAACTTTAAAAAAAAAAGACAAACGATCAGTGAGTGTATTGCGGTGGAAAATGGATGTGTGCGCAAGTAGTTTGCGTCGCATCCGCCTAGCGCGCAGCCAGACGGCAGAAATGAGAACCCACAACTGTCAGTTGGAAACGTCAAATCTGACAGCTCCGTGAACGAATTTATGAAGTATTAGTTCAGCTTCTATTTTTTTAAGGACGAATTAACATTAGGTTCTTTTAAATTTGGTTAGAATAATGAATCATATAAACCCCTAGCAAGGCAGGAATACAACCTTATGAATTTACAATATACATACATTCCTGATTTTTCAAGTGTAGTCCCGATATTATTCCACATATTTTGTTTCAACTGGGCTTTTCTATAGTCTTTGCTCTTCACATTATATAAAGCTTCATTATTTCTTACAAAATCAATCAATATTTCGTCATCTTCGCTGGTCCAAATTACGTTTGTACTAATTTTTTTATTTTAAAACGGTCACCGCTACATGGGAAAAAACGTTCCAAGACTGTTTGATCCGCTATGACGTCCGTCATGCAAATGGCGGCATCGCTATTTGACGTTACGCTCACAACCAACGCTCTCTAGGAAACCAACGCCATCGGTTTGCGTAGACAATGTTTTGTTACGGCCGCTACATAATGGAACCGCTTTCTTAGGAAACCATAACTTTAGTCAAGCCTTCATGTTTTATAACCACTGGGGCAGGTACGGAACTTGTTCGTAATCACAAGTGTTATTCACTAGAAATACATACGTAATTTCTTACTAAAATTACCCTAAAAGAGCTTCAGTCAACACGTAATATCTGTCCAATTAAGAAGCCTCTTAAAGGTTTCTATGTCATCAGATTTCCTCTACAGATGTAGTATATTCCACGGTATGTACCAGACCAATCGATCTTTAAAAGATAAATAAAGAAAACCTACTGACTTAGCTCGATCTTTCTTGACTATATGATCACACTCCGATATAAATAATTTCAGTGTGGTACGTCTCCCGAGAAAACAAACATTCAAACCCAAAACCTATAAAAAAAAACAGATTGAAAACAAAAAGCAAAAGATGTGAAAATCTTAAAATCAAAAGTGCTCTTTATAATTAAAAATATACAGAATGTAAAATTGAAGTTTGCTTTAAAATTATTTTATTTAATATTTAACTTAAGAAACAATATAGATTTATATAATTTGTGGTCCCAATTGATTATTACGCATAAATTATTCCAATCAGGCGTCTACTAATCATACTAAAATAAAAAATAAAAAAATCTACCACCACCCTCGTCATTTAAACTTTATTTCTTAAGTGTAGCTTTTATCGATATTAAATTTTTATCCGAGAGTTTTACAAATTTGTTTTTTTTTTATTTGTAAAATCAAATTGAATTGAAACATATTAACTGTGATCCTGCTGCGACTTGGTAGTATTTAAAATAATTAAATTAAACCAAAAATTAAATAGTTTAAATATTACAATAAATGACATTATTTTGATTACTAAGCTAAATTGCATTTAATTGAACTTTTATTAAATTTTCAATACTGATATACTGTTGTTAAATTTGCAATTTGAGAGTTTCATTTTTTCCAGAATTACAAATTCCGCTTAACACATTTTAAATAAATTTTGATAATTTAAACCATCCTGGCCGAGTGCCCAAGAATTTGGTGATAATTTTTTTTTTTTTTTTTGAATAAATATTACCTTTTATATTCGACCATTTATTTGTGCAGCATTTAACTTTCACAAATGATTTGTCAACAAATTGCCCATGAATATTGTTCTAAATTGACCGCTAATTTTTTTTAAATTAAGACATGGATCATTTTAAAATTAATTTTAAAGGAAAATTCGTTGATTAAATAGTTTGGCATTTTTTAAATATATTTTTCGTAATATCCTACTTTCTAACACAGTTAATATATGTTTTAGTTAATTTGATAGAAAAAAAAAAACGACAAGGCTCCAGTATAGAGAGAAATAACTTGAAAGCTTAAGGGCAAAAATTAGTTGATAATTCCTAGTGGAAAAAAACTCCAAATTTTCTGACCTGAAGAAATAATAACATACATTAGTGCATTTAATTATTTTTGCTCACAAGTTTAATCCTCTGCGAGATTTTTAGTTATTTTTTATTAGCTGAAATTTCACACATCAATAAATAGTGAGTTATAATACAATATTTTCCCAAGATTTTAAATAAAAAAACATACGCATTTAAAAATTAAGCTTTCTTATAGTTACTGAACTTAAAAAATAAATGGAAATGAGAAATCAATATAAAAGTAAAGGTATTAAATTAAGAAATCAATATAAAAGTAAAGGTATTAAATTATTAAATAAAGCATAATTTTATATCATATATTTGAACTACTGAAAATGGATGATAAATAAAAAGTAAGCGAGACTGTAATGTCTAGAATGAAGATAGATAAACAGAATATAGCACTGAAACTGATCCTATTAAAAATATCAAATGAGATGGTAATTTTTTTTAAACATTTACGGTGAATATATCAATATAAATCCCTTTCAGGTACAAAAACTAAACTTACGGGAGAGGAAGTGTTTAAAAAAAAATACAGGTAACAATTTAAACTTGGCCAAAACCCCATTTTTTTTGTATTTGATCACACTATTGCCTAAAATTAATGTTAATTATTTGAATGACTTCTGAGAAATCAGTTTTTTTGGATCATATGTGAAGTTGCCCTAACCCTATTTAAAATATTTTGGCCGTAAAAATTAAGAGAAGTAAAATATGCAATTACTCATCTATTACACATATTACCTAGGCAACAAACACACTGATTTAATGTAAGTTTTATTTCCCTTCTAACTATAATTATATCATATTTACTATGTATTCGGAGAATAATATAAGGAAAATGTTAGAAGCATGATCGATATATGAACCTTAATGTTGATAACATTGAGATATCACATCACATCACATGCACCCGAAACAGGTGTATAATGCAAGCTGTTACTTAAGAAAATAAATAAGCAAAAACAAGCAGAAACAATAAAAAGCATATTAGTTAGTTGCATAAACAAATATTTCTACTCATTGAATTAAAAATTATCAAAGAAAAAATCTAAACATATAATTAAATAAAAATTTAGTCCAATTAAAGTCACCTACTGATTGGTATTAAAACGTCAAGATGACTTTTGTTGAAAAAAACGTAGTTATGTATTAGGAACTAAAAAGGACATTTCCTGTTGGACATTTTTTTTAAATTTTGTAAACTATACAAGCACCGTAATGCAAAAATTGATAACGAAGAAAAAAAAAGTATATTTTAAAGAATTTTCAATATAAATTAATAAAAATAATATTTACATTTTTAACATCTCTTTAAAATTTTACATTTCAACAAGTCGGTGGCATTAGAAAATCAGTGTTTGTTTTCTTCTCAGTCATATTAATAAATATGCCTACATATTGCAGGTAAAAAGGATAAGTATATACAACTATTAATTATATTAATATTTAGTTTTTTGCAAGGCAATTGCGTTTTAACATTTAACAGGGATGAGCAACTCAATTTTGTCGAAGGCCAATTTAATACAATTGTTTTCCTAAACTGCAGTAGTGATGATATAGGGGAGTGACGGGTAGCCTATGACACGCGTGTCAGAGGTGACACGACAATACATTTTGGGTGACACACATCGTTTACCGGCGATCTTCGCTCAAGAACGATCGATGCGCTTTCTTCACTCGTATATATTACGACTGCACTGGACGGGATAGTGGGGGTTCGAGCGGTAGAGTAATTATTTGTTTTTGCTTTTTAATAATAATAAATAAATAGTTCAAAAACAAAACTCTTTCATTTACTAGGGCTGCAAAAATGATTAATATTCCTTATTCGGCACCCGGGTCAAGCCAGGTTTTTTCAGAATTTTGACACGCCGAGCTAAAAAGGTTACCCATCACTGATATAAGGTCATCAAACATAAGAAAAACTTGCCGTCAATTTCTATTTGTTTATGGTAAAATTATTAACATTTTCGCTAAGCAGCCTCCCAAGTTTGATTGCAAACCTTATCTTATCTGAATTTATATTTTGGTGTATATTTAGTACTGACATAAATTCCGAGATTGTTATGCAGTGCCAAAAACACCACTTATATATCTCACAATAAAAGGTTGTAGCAGTAATAATCTGCTGATATAGTGATGGAACTTGAATTTTCTTTTTATTCAAACTTCGGGTTCTATCTGTCAAGATTGTGCACACAATAAACCAATATATACATAGACAGCATTCATCTACAGAATGGTAACAATTTTTCTTGATCACAAGAGATTGTCTGCCATTATTACATGTAAAAAGATATGTCCAACAATGCCAAACACATTTATTTTTAATTTTCCAAAATATTTACTACTAATTACAACGAAACATAAAATCGCATTTAAAAGCTTGAAGTTGCATACATGGGGCACGTGTTGCTCATCGCTGATCTAACGTGAAAAACAGAAGCCAAATAAATAGAAGTAACTTAACCCTTATCATGGCATTGTAACACAGGTGTTACACTAATTTAGGGATTTAAAAAAATTAATCCAGAAACTGTAACGTAATTTCAAATATGGCAACACATTCAAATACTATACATGCACTATTGTATGCAGTGGTATCATCTGGTGATTAATATCGACAACGCTACAACCTTTCAAACGACATCGGGTCAACATGTCTGGACAGCGTGGGTGCGTTTTGAAAATTGGGGTAAATAATCTAAATATCTTATTAATCACTACATGTAGAGAAAATTTTATTCAAACCATTTCATTTGTTGATAATTCAGCTATGTAAATGTTCATGTTTTAGATTATAGAATCATTTTATAGCCCTATTTGTGTTTTATAAAAAATGGTATTTTGGCAATGTAACATGGGTGTTACACATAAAAAAACTATAAGGAAAATTTGTGATTTTTTTTCAATTTTCCTTCATAAATTACCATATAACAAGGAATCACCAAAGAAAAACGTTAATATTTGGATAAATTGAACTTTGCCAAGATAAGGGTTAAAAAAGAAAAAAAAAATTATTCTCTTACACCTATAATAATCAATACGATAATTATAATAAATAATTATAATTGTAACTTTATATTTGATTTTAAGCAAAATTTTTTTTTTTAAATAAATGTTTTAATCAATAAGATAAATTAAAAATTATTTCGAAAGCTATCACGTTGAAATCAATGAAGGCATAATATATTTGAAGTACTATTATCTAAACATAGTATAAGTTACTAACTAGGATGTTGTTTCAATTCCCTCACACCTATCTGTATCGGCGCCCTACCTAATTCAATAAAAAATCAAATACTTATCTTCGTTCCATCAGAAACACAGGGATGCTATAAAACACTTCTATCTAAGCCAGTGTTAAGCCCGGTACACCTTGTCTTCCTGTACTAGGTTAAAACTGCGAATCTACCTAACATAACACCGGTAGAGATAGTTAGGCATCTCTATATCGAGTTAAAACGCAGCTCTTGGCTAATCACTAGGCAGCATTCTCAATACGTGACCTAACCACCTCCAGTGTTTCACTGGTATCACGTTGGTTGTAATAGTCTGTCACAGCGTCCAAAGATTGTCTCATTTATCACGTGGCTATACCACTTGACACCCATATTTCTACCTAATTACTAGGTCTTAATATAGTATTTTGTTTTCTGGGCAGATTTCTTAAAAATTAGAAAGAATATAGTCTAATTAATTCAAATGCTGTATGGTAACTAACGGTAAAAAGTTGATTATCTTTAGACTGTGATCGGCAGAATAATAATAGGACAATTTATATAGCGTCATTTAGAGACCAGACTCTCCTCGAGGGTGCTCTAACTGGGGATAGCATAACACCGGTACGAGGACGAAGCAAGACTGCCGCTGACCGGACAAGATGGAGGGAATTCGTGGCCTCCATACGCTCTTATACGTGGGGAGCGTAAGCGGTAGATGTAGTAATTGAGATTGATATTATTGTTTTAATTTTAATATAAACATTTGATTGTGATTTACAAATAAAATTCAATTTTGAATATAATTAGTTTATATGTATCATAAAATTCAATTATGTAATTTATTAATTAAAGAAAACTAAATAAATAAAAAAATCAGTTCAGTATTTAAGTTATAATCCATTATTCAACAAATGGTTACTATGTACACTAATTTAAAAACTGAAACCACAACACAACATTGCTGTTTAACCGGATGTAAATGGAGAAACAAAAAAAAATATTCTTAGAAATTAGTTTTACTTTGGCAATGAATACAGGAGTTACAGGAATATAACACATAAATGTGGAACCTGCTTTATCCTGAAACTCAGATTCAAACTAAAATTATCTTTCCTTGTTAAAATACTTTTAAAATAACTTTCTGTCATCAAGTTCCTTATATTTTTTTAAATATTATATAATAAGCCATACTAATTTGATTAATTAAGGCCCGTCCTCTTAAAGAAAATATATGGTAACTAAAAAAGTTAGTGTAGTTTTCAGTGGAGTTCGCTGCAGTGACTTGCACGTTATGTGTTTCATTTAGCACAGATATGCATCAGTCAATCTGAACGCTTTGTCTTGGTATGTACTTTTGTATTATGATTTTAAACCCTTTTAAGATGTTAGTTAAATCTAGTGTAATTCGAGCATGTTTGCTTGATGAATTTAAAATTGGTTCAAAAGCTGCAGATACAAGCCGTAAGATAATGGCATTTGGAGATGCGGTAAAAGAACATACTGCACAGAAGTGGTTTATAAGTGTGCCTTCTGGTGATGAATCACTCGAAGACTGACCACGTTCAGGACGACCTTGCATTATTGTTAATGAAGAATTATTTGCCATTATTTTAACTTTTAATAGAGTTATTAAACCAAAACTTTAAAACAAACATTCGTCCTTAAAACGTTTCCAGTAGATTTATTTTTCAATCTTTCACGGGTTACAGCAATTATCATACATTTTCTAGTCGATCAATGTCATAAATTTGAAGCATTATTTATTTAGAATATTATCGGAGACTTATGGTCAAAATGGTGATAAAATATTAAAAACACAGTTTCCAGATGTTCCTCATTACTTGAATGTACTGGCGTGTATATTGGCATGGTTGTCAATAACACCAGCAACTTATCAAACAATTTGGAACTTCTAACGACTGGTCCTTAAGGATCAACTTTTCAAATTGTTTTCGACGCAAAAAAAAAAAACCTCGATTATATCCAAAATACGATTCGGTTGGCAGCAAAACTGTTGTTTTGTTGGTCGATATTTGCCAGATTATATTCAACATTGTCATAAATTCAAAGTTTGATTTATTTGTAACGTAGTAATACTTTAAACCAATCATTGTATTTATAACTTCCAATAGTTTCTTTTCAAGTCAAGTAATGCAATTATTTTTTATATTTAAGAATGTGCATGAGAAAAAACATTAATTTTTTCCCCCCATAATACATGAAAAAGATAAACTAAGGATATCAAAGTAGTATGCAATCATAATTGAATCAAAGGTACAACAATTTACTGGAAATATATTTTAGTAAATTTATCCAACTAGAAAAAATAAAATAGACATGATAGTACATAAAGATTAAGGTAAAAAAATATATTGGCTTGACCGATTTTTAGAAAAACCTTTTGGTAATTTAAATAATTTTTTTTCTTCTAAAAAGTGTTTATTCTTTATACACGGTATTGGTAGAGCAATTACCGGTATTACTATATTCATTGATATTCATGCATCATAATATAAATCCACAATCAAACGTTTATGTTAAAAAAGTATAAATTTGAAAGATTAAATTTTTTGATAAAATACCCAACAAAGTATTCAAACACGCTAATTTAAAAAATAAGAATTTCTGATTCCGTGCTTGAATAAAAATACACATAAAAAACATCTGAAACTAAAAAAAACCCTTCTAGCCATTACTTAGGCCTAGAATCATCGTAGATTCTTAAAAAAGATAATTATAATAACAAAAAAAAAAGACTCCTTTTAACATCAAGTGAATATGAAGATATCAATTAACTTCGTAATTATCGACTATCAATAAATAAAAATAAATATATCTCTGACTTTAATTAACTTAAGTATTAAATATTCTTTCATATTAAAAAAAAAATAGAAGCAAATTATAGAAATCCTGCAGATGAATATTTCAATTTCCCAAGAATTTGTACGGTGAGAATAATTCGTGGGTTATTCAGAAAATGTACGTACATGTATTTGTTAACTTAAGAAAATTGACGTAATAATATTGTGACTAAAGAGGAAATTGTCTGAAAAAGCAAGCCATAATGTGGGTAACAACATGAAAAGCTATTCAGGAGTTTCCGTCACATCGACAAATTCTCAAATGCAACATTTTACGAGGATTTTTCTAAGCAAAGGCCACATTCAAGATTCTAGATAAAAGACAGAATTAAAAATAATCACATTCACATAACGAAAGCTTTCAACACGTTACTGACTTTACAATTGCAAATGGGACAACGTTTAGATTTCATCCAGACTTTAATGGAACATTTATAACAGCAACATATATGAGCGATGCGTCCGTGTACAAAAACGCCAGATTTTGGTTCGACTAAACATGTTATACACATGTCATCTGATTGGTCATTTTTCAATGTTTTTTGACAATTACTCAATGATTCTACTCGAGCTAAAGGAGATAAATTACTATCATCAGAAAAGTGTGCCTTTGCACCTATTATATCCAAGTCATCCTTACAGAATTTGATCACTGAATCACTCAAAGACTTTGCTACAGGTTCAACGTCAGAATTGTAATTAGGGAAAATAGGTTGACTAAACGAATCCACAGAATCTTTTTCATCATATATATCTATATTCAAGAGGGATTTATTTTGTAAATTTAAAAAATCAGTTTTCGACTTTTTCGGGTTAATATGAAAATCATCTTCATTCTTTCGCTTTCTCACAGTGGGACATTCATTATTTTCCAGAGCATTACCATTCTGAGGAACCTCCGAGGGTGGCTCTGCGCCAGTTTTGGCATCACTCTCGTTGGACTCGGCGACATCAAGTTTCCCTATGCTCTGAAAATTCAACCCAGTACCTTCAGGCGGATTCTTCGGTGTCTCCGCCGCAATATTATTCTGTACAGAATTTTCCTCCTTGGCTTTCTTTGACCTTTTAGATCTTGTCCTGTTTTTTCTTCTCTTCTTTGGTGGTGGAGGAAAGAAATCTTTTCTTAACTAAAAATATTAATCCGTCAGTATCATTTTTTTGTGCATTTAAAAATAAAAATACTGCTGAAGAATCATAATAGATTATATACAATCAGTTAACCCTTATCATGGCATTGTAACACACGTGTTACACTAATTTACGGATTTAAAATAAATAATCCAGAAACTGTAACGTAATTTCAAATATGGCAATACATTAAAATACTATACATGCACTATTGTGTGCAGTGGTATCATTTGGTGATAAATATTGACAACGCTACAACCTTTCAAACGACATCGGGTCAACATGTCTGGACAGCGTGGGTGCATTTTGAAAATTGGGGTAAATAATCTAAATATCTTATTAATCACTACATGTAGAATTCAAACCATTTCATTTGTTGATAATTCAGCTATGTAAATGTTGTTCATGTTTTAGATTATAGAATAATTTTATAGCCCTTTTTGTGTTTTATAAAAATTAATATTTTGGCAATGTAACGTGGGTGTTACATATAAAAAAAAACTATAAGGAAAAGTTGTGATTAATTTTTTTCCTCAATTTTCTTTCATAACTTACCATATAACAAGGAATCACCAAAGAAAAACGTTAATATTTGGATAAATTGAACTTTGCCAAGATAAGGGTTAACAGCAAATGCATTTAATCTATTAATGGGTTGTCAACTTGATATTTTTGTGAATAAAGATTTTTTTCATGTGAGCTTAACTATAGACAGAATGTTATTATTAACACAAAAAAATATTGTACAATTTTGCACACCACTAATTAATTTTTTTTTGTGATTAAAAGAATGAGTTTACAATACATCAATCACCATTTGTGTTGTCACAAGTTGGCGACACAAATTGTGATGATTCGATCACTATAAACATTATTGGATAAATAAATACAAAAAGATTCAACCCACATTTGACCTGTTTTAAGATATTCGAGGAAACAATATCACTTGTATGGAATGAATATGACGAAATTTAACCATGAGATCTACATTTTAATGGCTTCACATTTTTAGACAAATAGGATTTACTTCTTGGTTGATTTGTCATGACTGGGGGTCGTAATATCTGAAGTCTATTTGATCAATTCTGCCCACGGTTCCTGTCTTGGTCAGTTTATCGGGTTAGTGGTCTTCATCTGCCTCGTCATCCTTCCACTCTGTTGGATGATAGATACATTGGTGCGCCGCGCCATCCAAGGTATCTCAGCATGCATCTCCAGCACCACATCTCGAATCCATTCATTTTACTCAATTTTGCTCTCAGTATCCAGGTCTCCGCTCCACATAAGATGGAGATCAGGAAATGCATTAGCTTTTTTGATTGTTATTAAAATGTTTCGATCATTCCCGATTCATATGTTTTGCCACCGTGTGTTCTTTACCATCGCATTTCTCTCCGAATGCCGATATTACAAATTAAAAAAAAAAAAAAATTTGTGGGTTGGATCTTTTTGCATATAAACATACAATTTAATGGCGTTTTGGTAAAGAGGTACAAGTCATCAATTACTTATCTGTCAGTTTGAAGTTTTGCAACACTTGTATTCCTGAAATAGACCTCAGGTAAATTATAAAGGTAAACTTTGAATACATAAATAATTTATGTATTCAAAGTTTACCTTTAAAATTTACCTGAGGTCTATATTTCAGGAATACAAGTGTTGCAAAACTTCAAACTGACAAATAAGTAATTGATGACATGTACCTCTTTACCAAAACGCCATTCAATTTATGATTCAAAATACTAAATTTCCTATTATCAACAGACAATGGTAAATTATTTCAGCAAACATCAACAGACAATGGTAGATTATTTCCATAAAAATTAATGTATGTCGTAAATAGTTCTGTCCATGTTTGCAGCAGTGGGTAAAGAATTGGACTCCATAGCTACATATGGAAATGGGTCAAATCAATGTCAGTTCACTATTACAAAAACTATTATAAGTGAAAGGTTTAATATATTAATATTGCTGAAAACTTACTTTGTAGCATTTCTCGCAATATCGGAACATGGGATTGTTGTTTGTGTTTCGGCACTGCGCACAGTACCAATAGTCGAAGGGGCTCAGCTCCGGGTCCACGGAGGGGGCCGTAAGGGAGTCTTCAGAGTCCGCAAACAGAAAGTCACCCTCGGCCAGAACTGCGCTTATAACTGTTGCCTCCATAACATCCTGGAGGGAAAACAATTATTGTTAATCAGTTACATTTACACGGGTAAACCCTACATTTACACGGGTAATTGGTTCCAAGAAAACAAATGTAAATGAAAACCAATAAATGAAAAAAAAAATGATCTTTTATATTACATATTTTCAAATATTTTATTCAAACCTAGTTGAAAAGAGCTTTAGCCATTTTATTTAATAAGTTGAAATTTAACAAATTTTTATATTAGTGGTTACTGATAATAATTAATAAAACGAGTTGCGCTGTTTTCTTGCCCACGAGGGCTCAACAAATTAAGCGCCCATCCTACATGATACACTGGTCTTAAGATAAGGACATTCGCTGTTTTGATCTAAATAAGAGGACATGGAGTGCCACGCTGTGTACAAACCATGACGGAGATGTTTTACGGCATTCCTGTATTTCTGACGGAAAATACAAAGTAATGATGATTGTATTATACTTTCATTGTATACAGTACAACCTGGCTGGTTTATTGTCATCTTTTTCATACAACCATAAAGATTAAAAGGTAAAGAGTCTGAAGTAAAAAGCAGGCTGATATCATGAAATAAATGGGTTAGAAATCAAGCGCTTAACAACAAAGCCACATATGTTGTATAACAAGGTGTATGGACATGGCTAAAGTGAAAGATGTATGCAAGAATAGAAAGAAATTGAGATCTAGTATCTTTGCCTTCCCCTATAAGGATGCTTTGTTGATGATGATAGTGTTATCCTTCAATATGTAACTTCAATGTCAAATCAATCAATCAATGGCACTACAGCACTGTGGGCCCCGGCCTCCTCCAGCAGTCGTCGCCATTCCCTCCTATCCTGGGATGCATTCCTCCAGCCCCTGATGCCAATCACGCTTGTATCACTCTGCACCCCATCCATCCACCTAGGCTTTGGTCTGCCCACGCTACGTCTTCCTTGGGGCTTGGAAAAGAGTACCTTGTTAGGCATTCTTTCTTCTCCCATTCTTGCTACATGCCCCGCCCAACGTAGCCTCCCAATTTTAATGTATTTTATAATGTTGGGCTCTTTGTAAATGCTGTATAACTCCTCATCATATCTCACTCTCCAAGATCCATTTTCCTGTATGGGTCGGAATATTTTTCTGAGTATTTTCCTTTCAAATATTAGAAGGGAAGATTCGTTCTTCTTACTCAATACCCAGCATTCAGACCCATATGTGAGGACAGGTCGTAAATGTCTTGTAAATGGTAAGTTTTGTTTTTCTGGACAACAACCGAAATATAAGGTGTTTTCTCAGACCAAAGAAGCATCTATTTGCCATGAATATTCGATGTTTAATCTCGATAGATGCATCATTAACACTTGTCACTATGGATCCCAGGTAGGTGAAGGTGTTTACACGTTCTATTGTATGAGAACTTATATTAATTGTGGTAGGTGTCTGGTTATTATGGGGTGCTTTAGTGGCTATCATATATTTGGTCTTATCGGATTTGATGCGAAGTCCCATTCTGTTTGCAGCCCTCTCCAACTCAACAAATGTCTCCATCATCGCTTGTGGGGATCTACCAATAATGTCAATATCATCCGCGTAGCCCAGTATTTGGCTTGATTTGTAGAAAATTGACCCGGATTCTCTTACACACTTCTCTAGAGCCATATTAAAAAGTAGACAAGCTAGTGCGTCTCCTTGACGCAGTCCATTCATTGTGTAAAACGGTTCTGAGATATCATTCTGAATCCGGACTCTACATTGTGATTGGTTCATAGTGAGTCTAACCATCCTTATGAGCTTGTTAGGAATACCCAAGTCCTTCATGGCCGCATAGAGTTGAGAGCGGTTAATGCTGTCATATGCAGCTTTGAAATCGATAAAGAGGTGGTGTGTATCGACATTATACTCTAGGGTTTTTTCCAATATTTGACGGAGAGTGAACATCTGATCTATAGTGGATCTCCCCGGACGAAATCTGCTTTGATATTGGCCTACCAGGTTTTCGGCATATGGCAGCAATCTGGAGAATAGGACACCGGCAAAGACCTTATATGATGTATTCAGTAGGGTGATTCCTCGATAGTTGGCACATTGCATTGTATCACCTTTTTTGTGGAGTGGGCATATGATTCCAGTCCTGCAATCGTCTGGCAAAGTTTCTGAGTCCCATGTTTTCTCCACGATGGTATGGATCATAGCGGTTAGTTCAGTTCCTCCGTACTTAAGTAACTCACTAGGGATGTCGTCATGTCCTGGAGACTTATTAACATGTAACTTCAATGTACATTGTAAAATCTAGTTTTTTCCAACGTTAATTGGTTTATTAGATACAATGATAAGACTGAAAGTAGCCAAATAAATGCTGAAGAAATAAATACAATCACTGAGAATATATGGGATAGTGCATGAGAGAATTGAAATGAAGTGATTAGGAATGAATATAAACTTAAAGCTGATGTATTAACTTTTCTCTTCCTGTGCTAAAAAAATCTGCCCGTTCTGGTGCTGTGTATTCAATACACATGTAAAAATTAGCTATTTCAAATCGGAAAAATAAGAATATTCACAGCCAATCGCTTAAATTAATTAAATTTGAAGTTAAAAGTGATAATAAGAGATTCTATTTCTTGCATTCCCATATACCGACGTAGAGTGAGAGTGAGACGTGAATAGCGTTGCTTCCTCACCCATAGCGGTTTTTTAGAATGAATATACCTACATCACACACTGGCACACGTTTGATTGTATTAGTGAATTTATTCCCGATTTTCACAAAATATCTCTGATGTGGCCGATAAGTGTTAATTATTATTAATATTATTTTTTTCATTCAATTTAAGGCGGATCACTGTAGGGGATGTGGATAGAACCTGCTCCATCACTGAATATCTAAATCAATGGTAGAAGGCTACAATGTGAGATTGAATGAGAGACTTTTAAAAGATAGTATTATTTTCACAAAAATCGAACCCTGATACAGATTAGAAAGTTCCATAAGATGTTTCGCTTAAATCTTGTAAAATAAATAATAGTAACATTTGTGGTTAGTCTTAATATAAACAAGGCTCATATCGTCCACTTGATATAATTTTAAATATATTGAACCCTGTTTTTGGATAAAAACTTTAGAATAAAGACAATAATTCATTCAATGCATAAATGTGTTACGGAGGAATACCTAAAATTTGAACACAGTATTTACTATATTTATAGAGATATTAAAGTTTTTAGAAGCAATGTCTACTTGTTACACATCACAGGACAGGAAGGGTTAAGCAAGATTAAGACCATTTTGAGACAGTTAGAACATGTAAAATGAACGAATCAAGAAAAACGAATAATTGAAAGAATATGTAAAAAGTTTTATGACGTGTATGGAAGTAGAAGTGACAAAAGATTTATTAAAATAAGTCGGGCCCTCTGACAAGGAGACAATGTATACATGTATATAGACAGATACAAAAATAGTGCACTTACATCTTCGCTACCAGATTGATGGCTGTCCACAAACTGTCCGGGATCCCCTGGCAGAGTGTCCTCATCCGTGGCGATCTCGTACTCCAGAAACGTTCCAGACCCGGCATCGCTATCGCTATCCAAATCGCTTGTATCTCTTGCGCAATCTACAACACCATATACAAATTACAGAATATTTTCCCATTCTTTCAAATGTAATGGATTAATATTTTTTAATTGACAATAATTTTTTTTGTCAATATTTAAATTTTTTTTTTTAATTTCATATTTATTCTTCTCTTTTATTCATTTGTTCTTTTTTCCTTTTTTTAAAAAAAACGTTTTAACCTCTTTTTCTTTATTTTTTTTTTGCTTTCATTATAAACCGATATTCTTTTTTTTTTTGTTTGTTTTTTTTTTGTTATATTTTTTTCCATTGCTTGATTCTTTTTTTTTTATAAACCTTATGACAATATTACTTACATATGTATTATCTAATCTATGAATTTATATATCTCAATGTTACAATGTGAGTTATAGTTTTTTTAGTAAATGCAGTACAATAAAATGACAAGCATAAGCATGTTTCGAATGACTGGAGTGTGAATCATTGTATCAGGTTCAAACTTGAAGACAAAAACATGTTATTCAAAATGCAAAATTCGTCAAAAATGACATTTTGCATAAATAGATGCAATGTTAATCACACTGACACAACACAAAAATATATATTCAAAATGTTGGAAATTTTAAGCAGTAATTTTTTATCAAATATATTTATAAAAAATTAATTTAATATACTCCATGAGTTTTTGTATAAGATATTTATTTTTGATATAAAAATTTCAATATTTGATATTTAAATATGAGTTTATTATATAGTGCTTGAAACTAATGACTGATATAATAGAATTAAAGCTTTGCTAATAAGAGTTATGCATATCAATATAGTCATTTTACACACATACATATCATGTCGTGTCCCTTGTGTGGTAGGCAAAGAGAAAAGATCTCCATTTTTTTCTATCCATGCATGCAACTTTCGCCTCCCCCACATTCATACAACTCGTCATGCAAAATCTTCTATTATTTATACTTCTTTCAAAATCTGGTCCATTTGTTCTAGCCACATTTTCTTCGGTATACCTCTTTCACACACCTTGCACTTCTGACTTGTATATTCTTTCATCATTCATTTTCTCCACATGTCCAAACCATCTTAAATTAATTATTTAAAACATCAATTTTATCCATGCATTAATTTTTTATGTTTTCAGTCCACCTTCGATCAAACATTGACACACAGCAAATTTTTCGTAGTGCACGCATCTCCACAACATTAATCTTTCTCCTATCCTTCTGCCAAGTCCAAGTTTCATTTCCATACATCAAAGTAGGCACCAACATACTATTACTATATGTATAGTGTTTTGTGCTACTGTTGATATTGCGCGATTGTTGTATATAACATCAAATGCTCCATTCACCTTATTTCCTGTCATTAATAGTTTTAATACTAATTACGTAATCATAATGGGCTAATTACTAGACACAAGGGATTTTTCCTTTAACACTTGCCACCCTGTGATGGATAGTGAGTGACCAGGATTTATATTTTATTTGATTATTCGACGTTTTAATACATAATAAAATTATTTTTATAGCTAATTACAAAAAATAATCTAGCAGATTTTGCGTAATTTAAATTTAAAATATACAATTTTCACTGGACGCTTAGTGTCCAGCACCGTGGCTGGCGGAATTTTTTAGCACAGTAAGGCAAGGGTTAAGGACTGCTATTTAACAGTAAAACTCATTTGAGAAATGATGTTAGACAGTTATTATGTATTAGAGCATAATTATACATTATAATGAAATTATAACTAAATATATATATATTATGAAATTCTTCATTACGGATAAAATGAATAGGAAAGGACATGACTATAATCTTTTTTATCCTTATCTCACTAACAGGATACCATGAGACTTTATCAATTTGATACTACTAATCTACCACTAATACCGATACGGAAAATCTGATGAGAAATACATTGTAATATCATCAATCAGTCAACAAAATAATTGTTTAAATATCATATTACAATAATGACACCTGATCAAATACAAAATATTAATTTAATTTAATTGATTTAAGATTTTTTTTGATTTGATAGTAAAAATATGAATTTGATGAATATTTTTACAAAAGTTCATCTAATATTACATACGACAGTTCATTATACAATATTTGTATAATGAACTGTCATTATACAATATTTGTATAATAATACAGGCATCCCTCTTCATACATGATACCGCTTTACGCTATTTAAATAAAATTAAGAAAATAAATATAAAAAGTTAATTTGAATTTACCCAATTGAAAGAAATAAGCTATGTAGGTCTTCTGATTGAAAGTAACAAAAACTATTGTTTTTTTTTTACAATTTTTTGTTTGAAATCAATTTCACCTAGATTAATTTACTTGAAGTGTTTTTCTAAGTATGCAATTTTTTCTAGAGCAAAATTAATCTTGTAAAACAAAGCGTACCTGCATTAGGAAAATTCTTAAGCAGCAGGCAAGGAAAACTATTCAAGTATTCAGCCGAAAAAATATTCATTAATTATTATCATTCCAAAAGTAATGAGAATAAATTATTTTTTCCAATCGTAAACTGTTCTCAATTTACTCTCCAAATAAAGATGTTAAACAAATTATAAATGTTTATTAATGAATTTTTAAATAACATCGTACGATTATCGCAATATGAATTAGCTATTTAAATTATTATATTCCATGTCATAATTGAATACAGCAATTATATACAACTCAATAACAATATTAACACAGATGACACCAAATCAAAAAGCATTATAAATGAAATGAAAGCAGTTAAGTCTTATGAGAATTCAGTTATTTCTCCATCACCAAAGCAAGGAAACCACATTATTCTTGTAAAATGGAAAAATAATTAACGCTTCTGTGCATTATCAAAACTTTGATAATCTTCAAATATGTAATGAAATTACTTTTAACTAGATGAATATATAATTACACACTAAGTACTGAAAACGAGCAGTGAATAAATATAATTCTGACGAAAAGTGAAGACATCTTCACAAGTTTCATACACCTGGAGAAGGCCTACGACACTGTCACACGAGAACAACTGTGGGAGGTTTTTGAAAAACATGGAGTGAAAGGTTCTCTGTGCATTGTTATAAAATTCCTGTATGAGTGTTGTAACAACTGTGTGATTGGATTAGTATGATTTCAGAATGTTTCACAGTAAGAATAGGCCTTAGCAAGGCTGCCCTCTCTTGTCTATCCTCTTACCTGTCTTAATAAACAGCATCAACAGACAGTTATACAAATAATGAACATAAATACTGGAGATGTGTAGGTCAAATCACTGAATTTTTTCGACAGTGTGGTCAAGTTAGTTACAAAGCTACAAGGATTACAAGAAAACATGTGACATTTTAATGAATAAGTCACAAGATGAAAATCAGAGGGTTAGATCAGGAAAACACGTTACAGAAATTAAATATGGTATAAGAAATAACTCAATATTTAACACCCTAGAAATACAACAATTGGTTTAATATTTCGAGCCGAGATGGCTGGATCTCTTATTGAGAATGGCTCCAGATCATCTGCCAAAATGAGTTTTCTTTGCAGCCCTTTCATAGAAGAGACTGGTTGGACGACCAAGATACATCTGGGAAAGACAGTTAAGGAGTGGGCAGAAGGTTGATGACGGTGGAAAACAAAGGTGAATTATCTCAGCTTTCAGGATTAAGTTGAAGGAACGATTGTTTTAAGATTTAGTTAAAATCCTAATATAAAATTCAAGTAATAAAATATTGGATAATTATCAACTTTTCAATACTATTAAATTTGAAATAAAAATTGCATAATCTTAATAACAATCTAGTATAAACATTTCTAAAGCTTCGTGCACTTTGAAATGAATAAATATTTGAAGATACACACCAAACTAAATTAAAGTAAATTTAATTCATAATGCCTTATGATTGAAATATTTTAGAAAACATCCGACACTGGATCATAGACAATTGTATTTATTGAACACTAATGTGAATAACAGTATTTTTCAAACTTATAAAAATTATTCAATGGCAACACAATAAGAAAATTTAAAATTAAAACACTTAAATTTAATGGTATTGAACCTAGTTTAACCGTTTTACTATTGGACTATATATAGACTCTCAGCACTCTAACGGTTAATGCATTATTTTACTATTATAATAGCTTTCAAATTACAAAATCAAGAAAGAAAATATATCCTTTCTTTTTTTAACAGGATGCTTGAAAAATACCATTTTACAAAAAAGTATTGTTAAAATGTATAGAATAAAATGATAATGTGTTATGCACATATATATAAAACATCGACATATTGAGAAATATTTTGATATGCTGCAACATATAATAAACGAGACAAGAAGTCTTAATATGTTTGCTACCTTTCTTTATACTGTGATATTGCGTTCTGTTGCACAAATTAATAAAAAATAATGAACTCAGAAATGACCAAATATTTGGAAATCAGTATGAAAAAATAATTGAACTATTCATTAAAAAATATATATATTGATGATGGCATTATTAACCTATTGGAAGCGAACATATCACCTACTAACATCTTTGGTTAAATTTTTACTGTGAAAATAATTAGATTTTAAATTTTCTGTTATTTTATTTCATTTCAGCTATATTATACTCAAGAAAATGCAGCCTGATCTCTGTGACGTTTGAAATGTCATGTCTCAAAGGGATGGGGTAAAATAGTTTTTTTTTACATATCGAATAGTTTTTTTAAAAATCGAAAATTTTTTTTTCTCTAAACTGACGTTTTGATTCCTATTTTTCATTCTATTTATCATACACCCTATCCCTAGCGAATGCAGACTAACGTAGTGACTTTTGACGAACGTCGCCAAATATTATTTGATTTTAACAAACTGCCATAATTTGCTTTACTTTTTGCTAATTTGTAACAAGATGTATTAATTTGTCATTATTGTTAGTTTTATGTAATGTATTTACCTAAATAACTTGCTATTTATTAGAATCGAGGCGCATATTAAAGTTGATAAAATAATTAAAATTACTGAATGTCGTTACAAGGTTGTATTGGGGCAAATTTGTGAAACATCACAGGAAACATGTTACATTTTCTTTAGTATAGTCCAATTCTGGATTTAAGGATTTTATTTAAAATATTCTCATTCAGTGTATTATTTAGTCCAATTCTGGTTAGTTACTTTGTTTCATATTTTAAGAAACCGGCACAGTATGTTATACTACTATCACCAGTAAATATCTATATACTCGTATATAGCTGATGGTTGCATACTTAAAAACAGCTGGCAGCAGGGAAATTTCAGGTAAATCCAAATATGTCGAAGTGAAAAATCATAACATAATTAAATGAAAAATAAAATCAGGATGGGAGAAGCAGCTTTCTTGATTCATCAGACCATTTATGACCTTATTGCACATCACCTGAGAGCTGTGAATGAATAAATTCAATATAATTTCAAATGTGGGTCAGCTTGAAAAAGCAAGATTATACTTGTTTTCTTCACATGTCTATGTTGAAAAGAGTAATAAGTATTACAAAAAAATATATATTATGTTGATAAATAAGTACATATACAGTGCAGTCGTTTTTAATGGAATTTTGAAGAAATGCAAAGCAAAAACACTAATAAAACCACTCATCTCTCTAACAGTCGAACAGGTTTGTAAGGCAAATTAAATACATCTATATATATGGAATTTTGAAAAAATTAAAAACTAAATTCAACATTTCAATGTATATGGTCTTTCAAATTGAGCAGTTTTTTTAAATTCTTGGATAAAACACAGATGGCGTCGCGAACTTGCCTCGGTCTTGTGACATTTGATAAGTGTAATGTATGACATTTATAAAAATGGAGTCGTGTACAATACAACAATGCGTTCAAATTGTTTAATTATTTTATGTATTGTAATCTCCGGAAACGGTGATGTTAATTGGCCACCAAGATCATATTATCTGACACCGTTGGACTATTTTCTCTAGGGTTACGTGAAAATCCAGGTCTATAAGAAAATGACCCCCGATCAATTCCTAAGCTGAAGGACGAAATTATTCGCATTATTGGTGAGTTAGAGCCGCAATTATGCCAAAATGTCATCGAAAATTTTGACAAAAGAGCTGCAAGAGGTGGACATTTGGCGGATATTGTTTATTGTGTTTAAATGGCATACATTATACTTCAATGACCAATAAAAAAATTTTGAAATCAAACCAAATTGTGTTTTATTCAAGAATTAAAATTTTTTTTATTTAAAAAACCGCTCAATTTGAAAGACCCTTTACATAGATGAAAAAATCTTTTTTTTAAATCCTACCCGATTTTTTTAAATCAATGAAAAACTCATAAAACAGATATAAATTTTCCACTTAATTAGGTAGAAAAGACTATTTAGTAAAAATGTACAAAATAAAACCATAAAAGTTTCAAATATCTGAAGGAAAATATGATTATTAAATTGTCCTGCATCAGAAGAATAAATCATTTGAAAATGAGTACCTTCTATGAAATTCAATACATTGTATACATAAACTATAATAGTTTAGAATTATGGAAGTTTGTAATAAATCCATTACTTGTACAAATTGCAACTGCACTGCATTTCATGATGAATATATTTACTTGCCTTTATTGAAGCACAAAAGGTACAGTTGTGGATGTTTCAACATGTTTCTATAGGCCATGAGTCATTAAATGCAGGTCTCTTGTAGAGACAAGTTTCAACTCGTTGATTTGAACAGTATTGTTTGAAATGGGTGAAAAATTTATTGCTACATTCCTTGAAGGTGCTGATAAATAATATTAATGGGAATTTTTCATAATAATGAAAATATTTTTGAAACACCAGCAAAAAAGCCACTCAAATCTTATTAATTTCTGTACAAATTCCGCATATATTTTATTATGTAGGTAATGCAGGAACATTTTTTTAACGAAATTTTGAGTATTTTTCCTCAAATATTTAATTAAGAGGTCAATCTTTTTAAAATTATAATTATAAAAACATTTTTTGATCAAAATAATAGCGACAGTAAATCTAAAAATTTGCCTGAGTCTATTGAGTGTGTTAAAATATTCAAACAAAATTGAAAAAATATATGAAATCGATCAGGGGAATTTAATATAAAGGATTTTTCAAATTTTAATTTGAAACGAAATTGTTTTTTTTTATAAATATATCAAAATTTTTGTTTGTGGGCACAAATATTCATATTTGTAAAATTAAGGAGTTCCCCGCGTATATTTTTCATAATAAAAATTGAGCAAGTCTTAACTTGTTCAAGATGATTATTGTTAATTGGCCTGATTAATTTTTCTGTTTTGAGCAGATAATTTAGATAAAAACCATTTCAGGTACAAAGTTGCTTAATCAAAGTGCAATATTAAATTATTTCTTGAAAATATTAAATTGGAGATGGTTTTAATATTGTTTTAGAAAAAGTACATATTCATATACCTGGCAAAAATCATGTTTGTATAGAAATTTTGAATAATTCCTTGGATTCATTACATCATGTCCCTATTGGGGTAGGCAGAGAGAACATCTCCACTTTATTCTATTAACACACATCTTTCACTTCTGCCAGATCCATACACCTCCTAGTGTATATTCTACTATTACAAAGACTTTTTACTCATCCTGCTTTCAGAATTTAAGTAATTTATTTGGTCATGCCACAGTTTTCTAGATCTTCCTAAACCTTCCATACTACTTACATAATTATTTTTGTAAATCTTTTATCATTCATTATTTCTATGTGGCTGAACTATCATCTCAAAGCTCCTTACTTTTTTTAACCTGGTGAGTTTATTGCCATGTGGCAATCTCTTCCAACCAACCAAAAATATGTTTTAATGGACGCTAAGTGAAAAACAGACTAGAATCCCATTTTAAAAATCTGGTTTCCAGCAGGGATCAAACCAGCAACCTCGGGATCGGAAGACAAGCGTCTTACCACTAGGCCACGGAGGTCGACTTAAGAGCAGTACCTTCTTTCAATTCGTATTATTTTCTTATGTCATGATTTCGTTATTCTGTCATATATTGTTTTTGCCCACAATAATTTCATAGACAATATTAAAAAGGCTGCGTTAATAAAACAAAAAAATAAGTTGAACATTTCCTTAAAATAATACAAGATTACAATTAGGAACAAAATATTTCAGAATTCTATGAGCTTATCAACTATATTTTTTCACTTATATAAAAGCCCCATTTTAATTTGTCTGTGGTGCGATATTTCGATTAAAAGATAAACAAAACATACACCCAACAATGACTTTTGTTTGATAAAATCTTTTGGAAAAATTGAGAATTTTCTCTTAACATAATGAAACAAGTCTTTAATTAAAAAACTTATTTTGAAGATCAAAATCAATATTATACTGATGTATACATGTCATCTTAGAATTACATAGTTAACAATTAGTAACAAATATATTGGTTTAAATTATTCATTATTACAATTCTAGAAATACTGACTTGTTAAATATGTTTATATATTGATATGTTATTTCATTGATACATAACCAACAAGGCTGATTTCACAAAATCAAGTTATAAAACTTACAAGAACAAATATATTCTTAATAGTTTTTTTAGTATTTTTTTTCTCACCAAAATTTCTTATTAAAAATGTTGGACAAAACATTTCTACTTGGAAGGTTGTGATATACAATACATTTGCTATCACTCATGTGCATCTTGCACAACCATATAATGTAACTGCAACAAATCCGTGGTCCTTTTACTTAACACTATAAATTGTGGATTTTCTTTTTTAACCATAAGATTGATTTGCAAATGCAAATTATTCAAAGCTGGTAGATTGAAAGAAAATGCTTTAAACCTTTGTAGATCATATATTAATTAATATATACACATTTATTGTATATTCTTTTATGGGAAAATCAATACACACCCATTCTTGGATATATTTAAAACAATTTTCTTATTAATGATGTACCTCAACTACTATGCATGGTTTTAGTCATAATATTTGACTCATGTCATATTTGAGCACTGGAAATCATGACTGGTGGCTATATATTTGGCCACCAGCCTATCAAGGGTTAAATCAATAAATTCATCAGATGTATTTACATGAAAATATTAAATATATTATTCACATAATATGTAAATAGATAGATATTATCTATTATGCAAGTCTCATTCTTGCAAACAAAATGAGTGTTTACATTCCAACATTTTTTTCTAAAAAAAAATAAAAAACTTAATTCAAGATATAAGATTTTTTTTACCAATATTAAACAAAATAAATATGTATTTGTATTAACACAAGGACAAAAATACAAATAGTATATATGTATATCAATTATGTAAACATTTCATATCTAAAAACTAGGAATCCTCAGTTTACAAAACCAAGGAAATTAGGGGAATATATAGGGTGTACCATACCTCAACGTCAAGCCCGTATCGAGGAAGAAGCCAGCTTACGACGGTTCAGAATTTAAAAAAAAATCCTGAAAAAGCCTTATACTTTTCGAGTTATAGGCATTTCTTCGAAAATTGTGAAAGTAGCTACCCTGCGTCAAATGTTTATATGCTGTGACTACAAATTGCCATATTTTATGATTTTCATGATTTTATCGCAATCCTAGATATCCCTGCTATTAGTCGGAGTCCGATATAAAACAAAAAAAAAACCTTCACGTTTGAAAAAAAAATTGTTTTAATCCGATCATAAAAAATAATATTTTTTATCAGCTAACTTAAACTCATCATACTGTAAAAATAATGAACTACGCTAGCCTGGCAAGTTACATCAAAATAAGGTCTGTTTCTTCAGCATTTCAAAAAGGTACAATACATACCTAATACTTTTTTAAAAATAATTTTAAATCATTAATTTTTGTAATTAAAGATCAAATTCAATAAATTTGAAGGAGACAAACGATACTGCGTACAAACGAGATAGAGTAAGACAGCTAGTGTCACCATTTTTTTACTAACTAGCTAGTTCATGTCAAAAATGGCTTGACGTTGAGGTATGGGACACCTTATATAGTTGCCGGTAGTTTTTTTTATTCATATTACGTTAGGGTTTCAGAAATTAATATTTATGGTCAAGGCATTAACATTGTGGATGTTTAAAGACATTGTAATATGTTTTTATCAAATACTGTTTATTCCACTTTTTAGGTATGAAATGTTTTACATAATTGATATACTCGTACATATATATTATTTGTATTTTTCTCCTTGTATGTTAATACAAATACATATTTATTTTGTTAAATATTGATAAAACAAATATCTTAAATCTTGAATTCAAGTTTTTTATTTTCTTTAGAAAAAAATATTTGGAATATTAACACTCATTTTGTTTGCAAGGATGAGACTTGCACGAGAATAACATGTATGCAAATTCAATCACAGTCTACAACACTTAATAAAAACATTAGAAAGATATTTCTTGTTAGAATAAAGGAAAATAAAGATATTCAATGATGTATTCCACATAGTTCTATAGTTAATTGACAAGGCACCAAAATTTAAAAGTCTATTTCTAAGGACATCCATTTTAATTTTAAAATGGTCAAATATCAAAATCATTCCATCTCTACTGAAGTACATATTCATGTTAATTGTTATATTTTTAACAAACACCACACTATTAACACAAAAATGTTATCAAACCAAATCACATAAATGAATAGTCTCTAGTGTATTTCCTACCAGTTTCCTTTCCCTGAATACTGAGGGCTGTTTCGGACCCTTCATCCGAGGATTGGGGGGATTCACTCTCTAAGACGTAGTAGTTCCAGGGTTTTGGATCACCGCGGGAAGTTGAAGCTTGGCCAATCTCTGCAGTTGGGGGCAGTCGAGAATTGCCTGGTCCTTTCAGGAACAAATCCAAATAACCTGCTAAAATTAAAAAAAAACTTAAGTCTAAATAGGAAAACAATATATATATATCTCAAATCGTGAAAATGTTAAATATCTGATCTAATAATAAATTATATGATACAGTATCACACATGATTATTTGATTGATCTTATCACGGACTCAGAATATTCTTTCATTCTAATTTTCCTTTATTTCCCATCCTTATCCTTGAATTAATTCCTGTCATTTAGTTTCCTACCATAATTGATAGAGATGTGTTTTTGTTTTACGTAAATATAATTTTTATTTATTTATTATTACACATGACAAGAAATATACATAATTTGCGAAAAAACAACAGGTAATTTAATTTGGACATACATTATTTTAATAGATCTGGGTTTGTCGCCTTTCATTTGTCGTATCTCCAGTAAATTAGGCTTTTGCCTGTATCTCACTGAGGATATTTAGCATGAAAAAATAAATCGATACTTCTTTCCGATTTTTGATTACACAAAAACAAAACCCCGTTGCACGCTCTCATCAACCTGACAAACAGTGACACTCAATTACAACTGGAAACATCATGCGGAATCAAACTCTTCACACATCATCACTCCAGAAAACATACATATATATATATTTTTTTGTAAAATCTGTCATGGATTGAACATTTAAATGTATCCAGATGTACCATGTTTAACCATGTACATAAACCAATTAAAATTAATAGATAAGGTAGACAAAGATTTCAAATAGCACCAAGTATGATTGTTGTATTCACCAATAGTTTATATGTAGTAAACAGTGGTAAAAATTTATTACAAAGACAAATGGTAAATATTAGTATTTAGAAAACATGATTTGAACACAAATTACTGAGATTCCTAAAAATTATATTAATAATAATAATAAAAGGACAATTTATACAGTGCCATTTAGAGAACAAACTCTCCACAAGGGCACCCTAACTCAGGATTCAAACCCACTCATAAATTTTGATAAGAACTCTCAAAAACTATTGTCTTCAAGTGCTGCCTAAAGCTGCACAAGCCACCCATATCTGACTAGGAGGCAGACCAGTCCACACCACAGGACCAGCGATGGCAAAAGTTCCATCATAATACCCCGTCCTATTGTATTGATTTGGAACAACCATTTATAAGATGAAAAAGAAATCGACATTAAAGTACTACTTCTATCCAAAGTAACATTCCTCAGACAGATTTGAAGATACAATGGAAACATCCCATTAAGGGACTTGAATACAAAGAGACAAAGTTTGAAATAAATCAGTGGACTTTTTAGAAGTGAACCAATATGTCAATATTTATGACCATATATCAGTCTAGCAGCTGCATTGAAATTAGGCTGGAGTCTAGAAATTTGTGAATCAGACAAACCAGAATAAATAGTTATAATAATTTAGACGTGACATAACAAATTAATTAATGAGTTTTTATTTCCCTGCTTGGAAGACAACATATATTGTTGCAAATTAAGTGTATATTTCTCAATTTTACGAAATTGACAAATAAAAAAAAATTATATAATCATCAGATTTTTTTTATATATTTGGAGAAATAAATATTTAGAAGTACATGATTAAAATTTTATGGGTCAATTTCATCAAAAACCTTGAGCAGTTTATACTCTTATAAAAATAAAAATACACAAGGTGTGTATATTCGATAATTGTATATCGTAGAAACGAAAATATTTATAAAAAAAACACTGGAAACACAATATAACTTATTATGTCCGGATTGAAACTCTTATATGCACTGTATATAAAAAAAGGTTGACAGTTGTCGATTGTTCAAATTTCTGTCGCACATAAAAAACCTCTATGACGCTTCTTCTTGGAACCAATTCATTTAGGGAATCATTAAACAACAGAAAACTTACAAAATGATCCAAAAATGGTGTCTTAATGATGTAAAAACCGCTAGTCAACTTACTGTAATTCGAACTTGGACCCGCGACGTTCATTTTCTGTCGATACTGTACTGGTCCCTAAAATGAATAACAAATTATGATAAAAGTTAACACTCGAAACACAATTTTGATGTTAAATGTAGTAAAAATGTATCACAACTGAATCAGTTTGGTATATATACGGCAATTATATCGTACCTCTCCACTGATTTCCTAATGAAATATTTTCACAGGATCGAGTAGCAACGTGATCGTTGACGCTTTTCGGACTTGTCGGTGCTTGTTTTTTGTAATTTATTTTGTCGGAAATGGCAACTTTTCGTCTACATTCTATCTAAGAAACATTGACTATTAAAATTACAATGGTCTATTTACACTTTTTAAATAAAACAATCAAGAGCCCCTCAAAAAAGAAAATTTTATGGAAAAAAAACATAGTTATAAGTAGTATGTAGGTGTTAATTATTTCTAAGAAATCATATATTAAGATTGTAAAAAATAAAAATAAAATGACATGTAGGAAAATAAGATTAAGTAAATTCATAAATTATAACATATAATTAAGATTAGTTCAGTACTATAATAAATTTGTATATAGGTATAGCCTTAACAAATATTTGTACAATATATTACTTTGTTTAATAAAATAAAAAAACAATATTTTGAAGAAGTTTCAAAAAATTATTTTTATATAAACAGGCTGTCCCAATATATAAACACTTTGAATGATTATAAATTAAGTATTCATTAAAGTGTATCTTAAATTAAAACTGAAAATTAAAGAAGGCATATGTAGATTTTTTAGTTATCGTAAGGGCTTAGATTGTTGGCCGTTCTGGTCTATGCACTGCTGATAACGTGGAATCGCAAACATTACGAATAATTTGTTTCCGCATTTGGGCGCATTCTTTTTCCATAGCTGCTCTTAATTCATAAATTTTGGCCGGTTTTGTACCATAAACTTTGTCTTTGATGAGTTCTCATATAAAATCGATCAGCGTGAGGTCTGGGAATTGTGGGAGTATTCAATATGTCAATAAAGTAACGAAAAAAGTCTATTAGGATTTCTGTATATGGCTATAGGAGTCACAGTGGTAACAAAGTATGAAAATTGAAATAAATATATGAAAAATTAAGGACATAAAAAATAATCAACCTGAGGATCTTATAAGATATGGATGTTGAAATATCTGATATTCAAAATAGTTTTGAATATAGAAAATGAGAAACATCGTCTTTGATCAATAACATTTCTACAACATCGTTATCACTGTCATCGCACGAAGATAGTATTTCAGAGAAAGAAAGAAAATATTTGAAGGTATACAACATTCTCTCATCACTGACAACCTCCGTGGCTTAGTCGGTAAGATGCTTGTCTAACGATCTGGGGATTACAGGCTTAATTCCCTTGAAATATTAACATGTTTAATGAAACACGCTTCCAGTACCCATTCGTTCATTATTTTATATGTATCTTAAATGAGTTTAAGGAGAATTTAAAAGCTTTAACTTCATTGTAATTTTCGACTGCATTTAATTTGAGAAGAAAAATCAGAAAAATTCGGTAAGATAATATGGGCAACAGAAGCAACGGTGTAATATAGACCTTATTTTAAAGTGTAAAAGTCTAAATTTTGTGAATTTGTTTTTAATATATTTTTATAAAAAATGTAATAAGTTGATTAAGTACTTGTATACATTAAAAATATCGTTGTCAATTATTGTTTTTGTTACAATTTACTAGTGAAAATTCAGTTTCGAAGAGTTAATTCCATCCAAATCATCTAATTTTTAGTCAATTGTTTTTCAAAAGAGAAAGGTCGGCTAATATTTTTATAATTCTAAATTATGTTTAACCTGAATCTATTCACTCACTTTACTACGTCACGTTCATGTATATTGAATTCGTTAATTCCATACTACGATATTTTAATGGCCTATTTATTAAACTTGTATTACTTATCTAAACGTTATGCGCTTGATTCCCGATGAAGACAACAAAACAGGAGTCCTGGTCTAGCTAACGTAAAATAGCTTCTCGCAGAGGCTTTTTGGTGCAAAGAAGTAAATTAAAAAGTTTATTTTACTTACTTTTGTACCATTAACTGATTTTACTCAATGAACATTTTTGGGGTGGATTCTTGGAACGAATGTCTTGAGTGAAAGCAATCAATTGTTTTAAAATAAGGGGATTAAATAAAATAAATAACTTTATTGTTCCATCTTACTGGTTACTTAGAAAGATTTTCTAAAATAAAATAAGACTATCAGAATGTAATACAGTAAAATCTAATTAACGCAGTTAGTTTTATTTCTATTTTTGGGTATGTTCAAAAGTTGAGCGTTACGAAACTAGTAAGGCAAGAAATATTTCCTGTGTTCCATCACAATTAAAATAAATTGGATATTGCTTTCTCACATATTTTTTCCACCTCCTTCGAAATATGTATAAGTAAAAACTTTGAAATATTTATGTTGAATCTAGCCTCTAGTGTTGAGATGTCAAACGAATAGGGCAATTTAATATATTTTTGTAAATTATTCATTTACGTTATTTTAATTTCAAAGACGTCAATTTATTTAGCTGAGCTCTCTTTCAAAGCTTATCAACACAGTTCGGAAAAAAATAATTATGGACATTAATTCAAGAATTGTTTTTTCGTAAAGAATTCCTACAGCAGTATACTACAAAACTATGAAATAGTTCTGATTAACACTTATTGTTTTTTTTTTTAACAGAACAAATACTTGAAATAAGTGTTGAAAATTAATAATAAATAATAATATATGTTGAACATGTTTCTTAGGTTGAACATGTTCATATGTAAACTCAAAACTAACAAAGATTGGATAATATTTTTTTTCGTGAATCAAAGCATTGTTGTTAAATTTAAAATGTTTAAACAAGCATTTCTACTACTCGAACACTTGTTGTTTTTTTAACATGATATTTTTAAAAAACTCAGATAAATATATTACCATTTGTTAATTTTAATACACCTTTTTCTAAAATATACATAAAGAGAAATAAACTGAATGTGGTCTATGGTTTAAAATTATTTTGTCAATAGTACTCAATAGTGATATCTCCTTCATATATAGGAGTTCACAGCCATTATTCAAAGAGAGAGGGAGAGAGAGAATGGTGACGTCAATAAATTAATGTCAAAACACGAAAACATTCGATGATTGATACAATAGATTTTTTTTGTATCAATAAATTATGAAATTTAAGTTATTGTGTATATGTGATTAGTTGTGTGAATAATATATCCAGGCTTCTATCGCATCTAGTCTTTCGTATTGATTAAGAATTTATAGATATTTATTTTAACATGAAAACCAGCATTCTCGATAAACCATTAAGTAGAGGCAAAGGTGAAGTTTCTCTAAGTTGTTTTGCTCTCTTATTTTCGGAGCTGGTTCAATATTGTCAAAATAGAGTATATACTGTTCCAGAACTACAAAATAAGTATGATTTACTTTTTTAATACACACACCACGCCATGTCCTTTTTAGAGTAGGCAGACAGACAGAATAAATCCCTACATCTTTCTATCCACGCACACAGCCTTTGTCTACGTCTCATAATAAACGGTCTTTTGTTTATACTTTTTCCCTTTCTCACAGTTGAAGCGGTCTCCTTCCATTCTTTCCTCAGCCTGCCTCTATCTTGCTCTGTATTCATTTTTGACAAATGTATAGTCTTTTACAACTCATTATCTTAATGTAGTCAAGTTATCCGAAGATTTCTATCTGAAATCTACCTCTAAAAACTTTCTAAAATAAACAGCCATCTTTTATCCAATCCTTACTCATATAATATATTGTAAAACCAGATGTTCTTTTCTAGTCACATATTTATCTAAACATTTTAAAATATATTTTGTTATATTCGATCATTGCTAGGCCTCGTAGTCGAGGATCCCCTCGCCATTTCAACGTCAATTCTGTTGGAAAGCGAAGTTGTGTCGAAGATATTGCTTTAAGTGAGTGGGCCGTTGCACACTGGCAAACTCACCAGCCACACCGCTGTACTAGATCCGATGGCACACCGAAGTGAGATGATCGTACACCAGTAGTACACCAGCATCTTTTTTTATCCTCTTTTTAAATGAATAGATATGAATTAAATCATAGGCATCATTATACACATCGATCATTAAGTCCCAGGACTAACAAACAGATGGCGCCTCTAATAACAAATCCATACCATTCTCAAATCGTAACAACCTTTAGAAGTTACGTGTCAAACTTTCATGACATTCCGACATTGTGTCATTGAGTTACATTGGTTTAGTGACGCTACTTTTGCTATTTTCAAAACAATGGAAAAAACCGAATTTCGTGTGTTAATAAAACATTGCTTTTTAATGGGAAAAAATACCGTTAAAACTCAGCGATGGCTTGAAAAGTGTTATCTGGGCTCTGCTCCGTCGAAAATAACCATTTGTCGGTGGTATGCTGATTTCAAACGCAGTCGTACAGACACAAATGATGCTGAACGCTCTGGTCGTCCAAATGAGGCTGTTACACCAGAAAACATAAAAAAACCCTCAAAATCGTGATGGAAAATCGCAAAGTAAAGTTGCGTGAGATAGCTGACACCCTGAAAATATCATATCGTTTACACCATGCATAAACATTTGATCATGAAAAGCTTTTTTCGAAATGGGTGCCGCGTTTGCTCACAATGGAACAGAAACAACAACGCATCGATGATTCAGAGCGCTGTTTACGCAAAATAAACAGGAGTTTTTGCGTCGGTAAGTGACAATGTATGAAACTTAGATCCGCCACTATACTCCGGAATCAAATCGGCAATCAGCTGAGTGGAGAGCAGCTGGTGAAAGTCGTCCGAAGCGACCAAAAACTCAACAGTCGGCCTGGAAGGTTATGACCTCCGTATTTTGGGATGCGCATGGTATAATAGTCATCGATAACCTTGAAAAGGGAAAAACCATCAATAGCGAATATTACATAGCGTTATTGGAGCATTTGAAGGCAGAAATTGCAAAAAAACGGCCCCATATGAAGAAGAAAAAAGTTCTCTTTCATCAGGACAATGCGCCATGTCACAAGTCGATGGTAACGATGGCCAAATTGCATTTAGTTGAACTTCGAGTTGCTTTCACACCCACCGAATTCTCCAGATTTGGCCCCCAGCGACTATTGACTGTTCACAGACCTCAAAAAGATGCTCCAGGGAAAGAGATTTGGCTCCAATGAAGAAGTGATTGCCGAAACTAATGCCTATTTTGAAACCAAAGATAAATCGTTCTACACGGCTGGCATAGAAAAGCGTTGGAATGAATGTATCGCTCTTGAAGGAGAGTATGTTGATGAATAAAGAAGAATTTTGGCAAACAAATGTTGTTTTAGTAGTTAGTCCCGGGACTTATTGATCGATGTGCTATGCACCCCCGAATACTAGGTAGAAAAAATACCTGTCATACAAGGGGAGTAGTACAGCGTGGGGTTCGAACTGACAATCTTCCGCATGGAAGTTCAGTGCATTACCGTGTACCTCTATGTATTGTATTACACTTTTGTTGTAAGCAGTACAACCTGGCGGACTTATTGCCATGCAGTAATCTCTTCTAACCACCCAGAAAGGTGTTTAAGAGGCCTTGAGTGAAAACCAGACAGGAGTCCTTTTCAAATAAATCTGGGTTCCAACAGGAATCAAGCCCACAACCTCTGGGTCGAAAGATAAACGTCTTACCAACTAGGCCATGGACGTTGTATTTTCAACTTTAATAATAATTTGGAATAATCTGTCCATTTTGGATTATTTTATTGCAGTTATTATTATACATACACACATATCATCACGCCGTGTCTCTAACGGGGTAGGCAGAGAGAACAGATCTCCAATTTTTTCTATCCAACCACACAACTTTGCCTCCTATATATCAGGTCTGTAAATATGAAACCGGATTTTTTTTATAGAAAAACATTTATTGTATAAAAATGGTAAAAAATATTTTATTCAAAGTATTGCCCATCGCTATCTACACATTTTCCCCATCCCATTTCAAAAACTGTTGCTCTTTTGAGGTAAACCAATCATCGAGCCATTTTTGCAAGAAGTGAAGTGCTGCTCAGCAAGTGCGTGTCCCATCGATGCAAATAAGTAGTAATCGGATGGAGCCAAGTCTGGTGAGTAAGCCGCATGCGAAAGTATTTGCCAACTAAACGCCTCAATCGTTTCCTTGACCGGTTTTGCTGTGTGCGATGGTGCATTATCATGAAGCAAAATCACTTTGTGTTGCCTCTTTTGATATTCTGGTCGTTTTTCACGCAATGCTTGGTTCAAATCCATCATTTGTTGTTGGTAGCGTTCAGTATTAACGGTTTGGCTAAGTTTTAGCAGCTCTTAATAGATAACACCCTTCTGATCCCACCAAACACAGAGCATTGCCTTCCGTCCATAGTGATTTGGCCTTGCAGTCGATGTCGCTGGTTTGCTTGGAGTTACCCATGATCTTTTACGCTTTAGGATTCTCGAAATATATTCATTTTTCATCGCCAGTCATAATTCGATGGAGAAATGATTTTATTTTGTACCTGGCGAGCAGCATTTCGCAAGTGGTTTTCCGGTTTTCCTGCTGTCACTTTCGGTTTTCATTCAGTTCATGTGGATCCCATTTTCCCACCATCTGGATCTTTCCCATGGCTTTCAAACGTTTGGAAACGGCTTCTCGTGTCACATTTAATTGATTCGCGAGTTGTTGTTGCGTTTGAGCCTCATCCTCATCCAACAATGCTTGCAATTCGGCGTCTTCAAACTTTCTCGGTGGTCTTCCACGTTCTACGTTTCTCACGTCAAAATCGCCACTTTTGAATTTTTTAAACCACTCAAAGCACTGTGATTTACCAAGAGCATGCTCACCGTAAGCTTCGACAAGCATTCGATGCGATTCTGCAGCAGTTTTCTTCAAATGATAACAGAAAATCAATGCTGTCCGCAAATCGTAGTTTTCAGGCACAAAAACAGACATGTTCAACACTACGAAAACATGTGTAGTTGTATTAAACTTGTATTGTTGTGAGTTAAAAGTCTTTGACAAATGTAAACACAAGAAAAAGGCGCCAATGGCGCGGTTTGACAGTCACTACATTGACAACTAAAGCCATCAATGAGCAAATTCCGGTTTCATATTTACAGACCTGGTACATCTCATGCACAATTTTCTATTATTTATATTCTCACCTTACCTTCTTTCAAAATCTAGTCCATTTGGATCAGAAACGTTTTCCTCAGTCTATCTCTTCCACACACAAAAAATCTGGGTACCAATAGGATTCGATCTCGCAACCGCCGAAGACAGGCATTTTACCAGCTAGGCCGAAGAGGTCGTTGCGAAAGCAGTTGAACTCAACGTGGAGTGCTAGTCTGTGGACTGATGGCACATTTATAATTAATGATTTCATAAATATTTTTTTCTTGAAGTTTTTAAATGTGGAATAAAAATGTATTATTTAATTTTCAGGTTAGCTGAATTAGGGCAAGATGTCGGAAGTAGAGTTATTGACTTGTATTTCGTGAGGGAACGAAACAGCAAAAGGGAAATCAAATTGTTAAATATGTTGCTTTTCATAAAGTCTACATTATGGAAGGTAAAAATTTTGGAAATTTTCTCTTGCTTTTTACATGACATTCTTCAAAGCTTTTACAAATGAACTGTTTAAAAACATAAAAATATGTTGTAGACCCTGTTTGGAAAAGAAGCTGACAAACTAGAACACGCGAATGATGACGAGAGAACGTATTACATCATTGAAAAAGAAGCATTGGTAAGTTTTTTTATTATTTATTTTCTCCTGATAACATTGATCTGTTTTTTCTACATTATTCTTGGAATTTAGACTGCCAGCTATCCCTCCATCTCCAAGGGGGCTGCCTGGAGGTCTACTTCTTATAGCGTAACCTTGAGAAACTACGCATATACAGGGAATCCGGGTCTCATCCATTTGTCTTCTTTGTCATTATAATAAATCAACCACTAAAAAACGATGATGTATACCAAATGTCACAGGCTTATGGATCAACTATTTGTGATGTATACAGTACGTCACGGTCATCCATAGCGATGGAGGATGTACAGCAGATGTAACACATAGAATTAGTGTGGGATGGATGAAGTTTAGATCAATGACGGGAGTTCTATGTGATCGGAAAATGCCAGTAAAGTTAAAAGGAAAAGTATACCAAACGATTTTCAGACCCGCACTCCTCTATGGCTCCGAATGCTGGACAATGTATAACTCTTACTCCAGGCAACTAGAAACTGCTGAAATGCGCATGCTAAGATGGTCAGCTGGTGTGTCCCTAAGAGACAAAATAAAAAGTTCACGCATTCGTGGAAGCCTAGGTGTTACAGACATCAACAGTAGGATGGAGGAGGGGTGATTGAGATGGTGTGAGCACATTGGACGCAGAGCACCCTATCACATTGTGAACCAGACAATCTCCATGGATCTTCCTCGAATAACAACCAGAGGAAGACCAAAGAATTCGTGGGTGGTGCAAAAAGATAACCTGATGCAGAGGCACGGTCTGGGGGACGTAGTCCGTGACAGAAGAGCATACAACCTGAGGACGAGGAGAGCTGACCCCAACAGTCTTCGCAGACAGTGAGTTGGGATGGAGCCAGGGAGAAGAAGACAGTACGTCACGGTCTGTTTTTGGGTTAACTACAGTAAATTTACCTTGCCTGCGATAATTGTTGATCTAATTTTTGATAATTAATTGTTTCAGGTGAATAAGTTTATAAGTGTTCCAAAAGACAAAGGCTCCCTTAATTGTGCAACTTTCAATGCAGGAATTATAGAAGCCGTCTTGACAAAAAGTGGATTTGTGAGTATTATTTAATAATAAATTCAATTAAATGTCTTTTGTTATTTAATAATAAATTCAATTAAATTATTTTCAGTGTTTATTCTTATTGACTAAGTAACACTTATTTTAAAGTAATTATTTCAAGTTTTTTCAATGACAATTTGCTACAAATGAGATTTAAAATAGTGATGTTTGAGTTAAAATATCAGCATAGGTGATGAGGTGTTAGTGTCGCCAGTTCCGTGCCTTTTGTTAATATTAACAAGTTTCTTTTTCTTAGACAACTAAATTAAAGATTACGTTATTTCACTAATTATACTTAACCACTGTGTTATGTGTTTCTACTACCTATCTAGAGGCTCTCTTCAGATTCAGGCACTTGGAATCGAAGGTAGATATATACAGTCAACTCCGGTTATAGTGAACTCGGTTTTAGTGAACCTTCGGCTATAGTGAACCAAAATTTTCCATCCCAACCCCATATATCAAATGTGTATGGTAAAAACCTATGTTATAGTGAACTAAAATTAGTAGATTTTGGTTAACTTTAGATAAAGTGTCATTAAAACCAAGTTCACTATAACCGGAGTTGACTATATGTTATGGAGATTAAGCGTAATTAGTGAAATAGCAAAATAATTTAGTACTCCAAGATGGAGTTACACAAAGTTAAAGCCAAAATCATTGACTAAATTCTTTTCTGTTTATTTTTTGGGAGAATAATAAGGATAACTTTGACTTGAGACAGTAATATACATTTCTTGAAGTTTAAGTCAAATTTTATTTTTATCACTTTGTGTAGTTAAAACAAACTTCTACATACATACTACTACGCCATTTCCCTGTCCGGGTAGGCAGAGAGGACAGATCATCATACTTTACACCCTCTCACACAACCTATACGATTTCTCTGACTTAGAATATCATTCACTTGATCAACCATACTTTCCTTGGTCTTCTTCTCGTACGTCTTCCACTCACATCTGCACTGTATATGTGTTTTGTTAGTCTTCATTCATTCGTTCTACCTCACCTGTTTCCGACTAAGATTTTATGTATGTGCATGTCACATTTGTTATCCATTTTAGACATAGGTACACGTATACTTTTCTTTCGTACCTTGGTCATTATTTAAAATTAAATATCAAACCACATTAATATTTATTTTTTGATAACTCTATTCTATCATGTATGGTATCTTAATTTTTGATAACTCTATTCTATCATGTATGGTATCTTAATTTTTGATAACTCTATTCTATCATGTATGGTATCTTAATTTTTGATAACTCCATTCTATCATGTATGGTATCTTAATTTTTGATAATTCTATTCTATCATGTATGGTATCTTAATTTTTATTATTTTGGATCATTTGTCTATTTATTTATATAAAGTCGGCCATTCAATGATAATTCCAATAGTATACAAATTTTATCTACGTTTAATAACATAAATAGATTACTTTACAATTAATAATTTGTGTTTGTAATGTTCATGCATGCAATAATAACAACGTATTAAGATTTGTGGATGTGTTCATATATGAAATCATAAAACAAAGGTGCAACTTGAAACACTTTCAATGTCTTTTAATCTTTGAAGGTAAAGTATTGTAAACAATTGTCTATTGATATATTATATGTTCCCTAATCTTAACAAATGTTTAATTATCATATTTATGTGACTGTGTGACTAGAGATTAAGTTTTAAATAATTATGACTTACACTTTACATTTCAAAAGATAAAATTATCTTAAAATCTCAAGTGAAAGCTTGAAATTTTGAAAAACATTAATTTCTGAATTTTATTATTTTATCATTATCATCACACCATGTCCCTATTGAGGTAGACAGAGATAATATATATCCACTTTATTTTATCCTGGCACATATATTTCACTCCTGCCATGTCGTAATCTATTATAAAAGATTTTCACTCGACCTTCTTTCAGAATTTGACTCATTTGTTCGTGCCATATCTTCTTACAATCTGCATTCTTTCCTAATGTCCTCATTCTGCATACATTGTTTTTCCACGTATTCAACACAACACATTTCTATCATGTTTATTTTACTTTCATCACTTATTTCCTGTGTTCATCTATCGCATGCATATTCTAATGTTGGGACCAAATTCCATAATGGACTTTGCTTGTCTTGAAGTGCTTGCACTCGATTGATTGATAAAAATCATTGAATCAAATCTCAAGCTAAGACAAGACAAGTACGAGTAAGATTAGATATGCATTTTTTACATGACTAAAGATGTGTTACATTTAAAAATTATAAAGTATTCCTCACTTATATATCTTTATTTTATTTTGTCTTTCTGATAATCTGTACCTGCACGGTAGGATATTGCTTGTACATTCTTACAAATTCTTTAAGAGAGAGGAAAATTCAACTCTATTGGGACAAAAGGCCTTTTGTGATTGCCTGGTTTTGTCAATTAAAAGTTCTTTGCATACACTTTCAGATAATCAAATAGCAAATAAAATCCTATATTTAACTTTATTTCATATAAAACTAGGGAACTGACCTTTAGATGCTGGGGTACAATTTAATTCTGTCTTCCTAAAGGAAAGTATGGTTGAACCGAGTGAATGACCTTTTGAAAGAAGCAAATATAAAATTTAAGGGAATTATAGGAGCTGTATAAGGTGTGTAGATGTAGAGAAAGCGAAATACGACGGTTGCTACTTAAGTTTTGAGATATGGCAACACCAGTATAGAAACGTCAAATCTGACATCAGCATCGTAAAGTTTGAAATTTTTAATAGTATACGTGCTCAGAAAGTTTTGTCATACGAGTGCTATTTGTGTTGTTTCGAGTGACTTGAAAAATTAATCTCGGCCAAAAATGGAATTAAATCGTGAACATTTTCGTGCGATGATTTTTTATGATTTTCGATGTGGACTAACTCAACAACAGTGTGCCGATTAACTCGCTTCGTTTGGTGATGAAGCACCATCCTGGGCCACTGTGTTTCGCTAGTTTTCCAAATTCAATTGTGGCCGTAGTTTGCTCCAGGATGAATTTCGTGAAGGTCGTCCAAAATCGTTTGTTGTGCCAGAAAACATCGATGCTGCGCGTGAACTGATATTGCAAGATCGTCATGTGACTTATCGTGAGATTGAGGCATGTTTGGGCATTAGTTCCACTCGCATACATTCAATATTGCATGAACATTTGGCCGTCAAAAAGATTTGTTCGCGTTGGATACCGCGTAATTGGACAATCGCTCAAAAAAAGGCTCGTGTCGATTGGTCCAAAGGAATGTTGAAAAAATTCGATCGCGGTGCTTCAAAAGACGTCTATAAGATCAAGACTGGTGACGAATCATGGATCTATGCATATGAGCCAGAAACTAAACAGCAGTCGACTGTATGGGTCTTTCAAGACGAGCCAAATCCAACAAAAGTTGTTCACATACGAAGCACTTCGAAGCAAATGGTGGCTTGTTTCTTCGGTATAAATGGTCATGTCGCAACAGTGCCTTTAGTGGAACGTCGTACGGTCAATTCTAAATGGTACACCGTCATTTGTTTGCCAGAAGTGTTCGGAGAAATGAGAAAAACCAACCGCCGAAGACGGATCATTCTCCACCACGACAATGCGAGCTCTCACACATCGGCTCAAACAAGTCACTTTTTGAGCACTCAAAACATCGAATTGATGGATCATCCGCTGTACAGCCCTGATTTTTGGCACCCAATGACTTCTTTTTATTTCCGAACATCAAAAATAAATTGCCAGGTCAACGTTTTTCGACGCCTGAAGAAGCGGTTGATGCGTTCAAAGCGCATGTTTTGAAGTTACCTCATTCGGAGTGGAAAAAGTGCTTCAAAAATTGATTCAAACGCGTGCAAAAGTGTATTGATCTTCATGCGAGAATATTTTGAAAAACAATAAAGCCATTTTCGATGATAAATATTTGTTTTTACTTGTCTGTATCAAAACTTAAGTAGCAACCCTTGTATGTGTGTCATGATAGGAATATCTGGTGCTCTGTTTACCGTGACAGGGAACCGTATGTATGTTCTAAAAAATTAATTTTTCCATTAATTTTTCAGCCTGCCAAAGTGACTGCTCATTGGCATCAAGGTACAACATACATGGTTAAATTTGATGATACTGTGATTGCACGAGATAAATTACCTGAAGACCGATAGACAATATGAAGGAGTCATAATTTAGAATGATATAGGTTGGATTCTCACTTGATAACGGTCGTACTGTTTGCTCGTGCCAACTCAACTTGGATCAACCAAACGATCTGTTGACACACCATCGGAAAATAATGTATACGAGCTCTGATGTCATGGCACCCAAAGGCAGCTCATGAGCAGCTTGTGGTGTTACCATATCCATGTGGGAATCCAGCTAAATGGAAAACATCTTGGTGTTTACATAACATTAATTTGGTTCTTTGTTTTACCATCATTCATTATTTAGAAAGAGAATTATGTATAAAATTATCTTTTAACAATGTCATTGGAGTTTGTAGAAAAAATATTAAATATATTACACAAATTTGTTTTTTTTTGTCTATTTCTTAATGTGGATCCTGAAAAGTTTTGTTTCGGAAAGCTATGAAAAGGAAAATTCTACTAAACCAAACTATTGATTCAAATAAGATAAAATACTGTTGACAATTGGCCAAATTGAAGCAAGCAAACGATGAGTTGGCTGATAGAAAATATGTGTTCCAGCATGACAATGCCAGACCACACATATCTATGGTTACTTGGTAAAAATTGTTGCAACTTGGCTGGGATGTTTTAGTGCATCCACCTTATAATTCAGACATTCTGACTATCATTTCTTCTGATCATTGTGAAACTCTCTTAATGGTGGGTAAATTTAAAAAATACTAAAAAAGCAGGACATATATGAAGGGCTCGGCAGTAAATAATGGTAAGTGCACGTATCACATTTTGAGATACTAAGAAAACAAGTCTTTATAAAATCTTTATGAAACATTTATTAAAAAATAATGTAATTTGAAAAAGTATGAGGTTTTAAGACTATTCTGTTTGAGTATTCATTTTTTAATTTACCCTTAATTATCTAATTTGTATTTTGAAACTCGTCTTTTGTCGCTTACCATTATTTACTGCCGATCCCTTCATTTTATAACCCTAATTTATTTCAGTGCTCAAAATATACATATCTATATTTATGAATGTTTTTTGTATTATTGAATATAATGGACATTATTCTTGATAGCTCTGGTATTTAACATGATTAATATGCATGGTAAATACCAGAATGAATATACCACACTTCTTTCTTCTTGGTTGTTCCCTCAAATCTAAGGATCATGATCATGAAGGCCATTAACTATCCTTCTCCAGCCTCTTGAAATGATCACCCTGCTACCTTTTTACATTCGGTCACTTTACATGATGGGTCTTAAACCTCTTCTGCTTTTGCCATTCACACTTCTTGCCAGAATTGACTGCTGAAGACTGTCACCCTCCCCCGTGAGATTCTTCTTATACACAGCACAGAGAGACATTCCTAAATCCCGAGCTCTTAAATAATTGATCAATTGGTTTTGACAGTCTATAGAATGTGTAAGAACTGCCTCAACACCACAACAACTCGAGACATAATTTTGACAGTCTATAGAATGTGTAAGAACTGCCTCCAGCACCACAACAACTCGAGACATAATTTTGACAGTCTATAGAATGTGTAGGAACTGCCTCCAACACCACAACAACTCGAGACATAATTTTGACAGTCTATAGAATGTGTAAGAACTGCCTCCAACACCACAACTCAAGACATCATTTTTTTAGCACCAAACATATAAAAGAAGAAAAAAAGGGTTTAAATAAGTCTTGGTTATTTTTAGAATTCCTCGATCTCTTCATAACACCTCCATACAACTCATAATTTCCTTTGCCAATATATTTTGGTTATTAAATTTTGATGTTATCTTGCTAAAAGACAACCGGTATACAACAAGCGATGTAGTGGTTAGCTCTGCTTTCAAGATTTGTATTAAGCAGCCAATATTTCAACTTGAAAATTTAAAGAAACGAATGATTGGGATATTTAAAATAAAAAATAATGCATTATTTCATTGATCCCTATTTATTTCAAGAATGAATATATACATATCATATAGGAACTACTGGAGTATCTACTTGAAAACAGTTGAAATCTCGACAGGATCAAGGCATTTATTTAAAATTATGAATACTAATTTGAAACACAAATTGTTCAATTACATATGTGTTCTTAACATCCCATTTATTTACCATAATTTCAAATTTATTTTCATCTGATTTGTATTATTTATTTTAATGTATATCTATGTATGGCCTGAATATATTGACAAAACAATAAAATGATTGTAATTTGTTTTATCAAACACTGTTTATTCCACTTTTTGTAATGGTGTAACCCTATCGGTTTCCTCATCATCAGGGAAGCGCAAACAAGACAAACGCAAACAACTGGTAGGGTTATACCGTTACAAAAAGTGGAATAAACAGTGTTTGATAAAACAAATTACAATGTCTTTAAACCTCCACAATGTTAATGCTTTAACTATAAATAATACAATAAATTGACTATTGAAAAGGTAAATAATACATAGACGACCTTTGTGGCCTAGTTGGTAAGGCGCCTGTCTACCAACCGTAGGTTTCTATTTCCGTTGATACCCAGATTTCTTAAAAAAGGTTCCAGTCTGGTTTTCACTTATGGCTTGTTTAAACCACTTTTTGGTCGGTTGGAAAAGATTGCCAAATGGCAATAATTCCGCCCGGTTGCATTGTATATAACTAAAGTGTGAAAACGTAGCACTGTTACAGATATTTTTCAATTCTTAAGTAACATGCTGCTCAGAAGCGTAAAATGTAGTAATATCGCTACTTTAGAAGTATTCTTAAGATAATGCACACTATTTGTTAAGTGTTACTCCTAATTATTTAATAAAAAAACTTTAAAATATTCACTAATTCACAGACAGATAAAAACTGGGCGCATAATTTTTTAAAGATTCATCATCCATTATGTTCATGCCATACAAAGATATCTCACCAAAATGCCAACTGAAGTTTTTATAAAAAAAAATCAATTTAGAATTCAGACACGTAAACTGAAGATTTTTATCTTGTTGATAAAATCAGGAAGTTCATTTGCTTGTTGATAAAATCAGGAAGTTATTTACTTGTTAATGAAACCAGGAAGTTCATTTAAAATGTTTGTTAATACATATTTTTATAAGTTTAATTTTCTGTAGAAAGTCAAATTTCAGTGATCACATGTTATTATGAAATGTTATTGAAAAGTCATTCAAAAACTCGAATTTGACTTAAATTTCTCCAAATTACAAGCCTCCTTAAAAAATACAACTGTATTATATATATATTTTTTTCTTCATATTTTACATTTTAATGGAAGAAAGATTTGTAGTAAATAAACACACTTTATAAACCTTAAAAATAATTCATTTTCAGCATTATAACAATTTAATAAGTTTATTTATTCACAAAAAATATACACTATAAAATGTTCATAGAATTTACATTTCACTGTTCTTTAGCATTATATATTTTACTTATAATTGTTTGATTTCAAGGAGAAACAAAAATTTAAGATATAAGGGGGTATTTTACTATAGAAATTTGAAAATAATTTTTTTTGCTTGTTTTTAAAGTTTTGATCTTTAAGAATATGTTCTCAAAAGGAAATTTAAAAATTCTTAATATTTACGAAGTTATAGCTATAAATGAGGCAGCTATTACGCCGCGCCGGTATGACTCAGACAATAATCTCAAAACTTTAAAACGCGTTTTTTTTCCTCGAAACTACTTTTTTCAACCTAGTCGACACAAAATCTCTAGTTCTATCCAAACGATTGCCTTCAAATTTGGTATGAAACTTCAATAAATGTTTTGATATCGTCCCTACCTTGGAAAATTCAAAACTAATTTTTTAACTACTGTTAAAAAATTTTAATATTTGAAAAAAAGGGTAAAAAAATGATTTTATTTCAGACAGTCGCCATTTTACGATTTTTTTTCTCTTTGGTACCAACTATAACGACATTATTTCTTATTAAGAAACTGTGGATGATTTTTGTTTCAGATTTACGAAAGGGCTTTAATCATGTCGACCAGCTCACCCCTTTTTTTTTTTTTTTGACAAGATATAACAGGTGATCACATCTTGAATTTAAATTTTTTTTTTTAAATTTTCTGTACATTCTCAAATCATCAATAAACAAACTAAAAAATTGCATAGAAAAATGTTTTTAGTTTTTTTTTATTAAGTCTGAAAAAACGCCCGAAATTCACGCCTCTAGAGTAGAATAACCCCCTTAATTGAAGTTGAAGAATTTAGTGAGTTGGATATCCCTCTGTTAGGTTATTTTTTGTATTCTTGAGTTTGCCTCAAAGTGTCGGAGATATGAGTGGCGTGTGCAGTTTTGGGAAGCACTTGAGGACAGCCCTTTTTGGAGGTTTGTAATTGTGTATGAGCACTGCACGTATATAATACACTCCGCCTAAAGCCGAATCACATATCGGAAGATCTACAAATATATTTTGTATTAATCAAATAATCTTGAACAATAATCTGTTGCACGGGTGTGTTACAATAACAAAAATCATCTTTATTTTTATAAGTATAGAAAGTAAAAAATAAATTTATCAAGTGGTAATGTTAATGACGACTTCCGTGGCCTGGTGGTAAGACAATTGTCTGCCGATCCGGAGGTTGCAGGTTCGATCCCCGCTGGAACCCAGATTTTTTTAAATAAGATTCCAGTCTGGTTAACACTTAGGGCCTATAAAAACATCTTTCTGGTTCGTTGGAAGAGATTGCCACATGGCAATAAGACTCGCCAGGTTAATAAAAAAAAAATGTTGATGAGCCTGGGTCAATATAATGAACGTATCCCTACCTAATGAATTTTGATTTCGCAACACATATAGAAGTAAGCTTGAACAATACTATATTATCACATATTCATTGTTAAAATATAATTTTCGAATTTGAATATTTATTTTAAAACAATTCTTTTGAAACTGGTCAATTCAAAAGGCACCATTTTGTCACATCATCGATGTGAACAAGGCATCCAACTTAACATAGACGAGTGCAAATCTAGTTCATAGTGTTGTCAAGTATAAGATTTAAAGTGATTTGTTTGAACTAGTCTCATAGGAGACAATAGGGATATAAGTTGATTTTATACTGAAAATGGGGCAATAGAAATTTTCGAAGAAAAGAAATGCCTAATTTGCAATGTAGATTTATTTTTTACATAAATTTCTAAAAAAATATTTATATTTTGGAGTAGTCCATTATTCATATTAGATTAATTTGTTTATGGATAAAACAGCATTTTCCTAAGTTTTGTCTTTTCATTACATATAAAAATAATACATGAAATCGCGCCATTTCCTTGTCGGGGTAGGCAGAGGACAGAGTGCCAGATTCTCCTATCTCGACACACATCCTTAGCCTCCTCCACATCAATATACCTTCTCATACGGCTTCTACGATTTCTCCGACTTTCTACATTTCCTTCTTTCAATATATCATTCACTTGATCTAACCATACTTTCCTTGGTCTTCCTCTTACACGTCTTCCATTCACATTTACTCTATATATTTGTTTTGTTAATCTTTCTTAATTAGTTCCATATGCCCAAACCATCTCAGTGTACTCTTCTTCATCTTACTCAACACATCAGTCTCAAGTTCACATCCATCCCTAATTACTTCATTCCGTATTGTCATACATTGTCACCCCGTGTATTCTTTTTAACACCCGCATTTTTACAGCATTTATTAATCATTTTTCACATCCAAGTTTCACTCCCATGCATCAAAGTTGGCTTCAAAATACTATCTTAGCAGATTTTGATACCGTGCGGTTCGAGTATATATTGTAATTTATTTTTATCAAACACTGTTTATTCCACATTTTTGTGATGGTATAACCCTACCGGTTTCAAGGCTTTCACCTCATCTTCAGGGGAGCGCAAACAAGACTAAATGCTGTTCGAACTGGTACTGATATACACGCTTCAACGGTTGGGGGCTGAGGGGTGAGGGAGGCATGGGATTACCTCGGTCAAGAGCGGAGAGATTTTTGGGAAATAACTGTTCAACAGATAAACAACACATCGAGTATATATGTTTTAATGCCTCATTGACTTTGTTTCCTAACGCTACACGTCATTCAATATCCCTCTTAACTCTTCCATTATCTGAGGAAATACAACCCAATAGCAGAATTCCTCAACTTGCTCCAATCTTTCATTATTGACCCATATATAAAAATAATGAAACAAAATTAAATCTTATGCCTTGTTCATTAGTTTTTGATTGAAAAAAATTATTCTAGTTATATTGATTACACTCACTAATAAATTACGTCACAAGTTGTTTTTCTAATTTGATAATTCTCATATTTATTTTAAAGCAGTAAAAATACTAAATAAAAATCCATTATAAACCTTCAGAAATAGGTAGTAAAAAAATCCATGGAAAAAGTTCATTGCAGTTAAATATTTTTTAATGTTCAAAACCAAATTGACAAGAAAATACATGATTGAAAATTAAAAATCCATGACATGATTTAATTTGAACAAAAAAAAATTAACAAAATTTGTGCAAATTTTTTGTGGCAAACCCCGATTCCTGATTTTTGCTCATATTTGGACGCCACATATGCTAAAAGAACCAACCGTTTGTATAAACGATTCTTTTTATTTCTTTGAACTAAGATTTTTGTATATTTACCATCCGTATATATGTATCTGTTAAATGAAAATAAATTTTGTAACATTGGTTTTACTAAATAACTCTTTGCATACTGCATTTTTCTACAACACATAACTTCATTTATATATTTTTTACAATATCTCTTGATATGATATTCTACAATGAAATGGATGTTATTAAAATTAAACTAAAAAGTAATGACAATATATTAAATTAAATATGACAGGTAGAACCTTAAATAATGGAAAATAATTTTCAAATGTTATTAAATTAATGGGTTTTAAAACTGATTCAAGCATAAAAAAAAGCCTTCAGAAAAGAAAATAATATCACAGCAAACAAAGGCTTTAGCAGATAATTCTTGCAAACATTTTTTACAAAAAATCCAGATATACACATATATTGTAATGGCCATCATTAAATGTACATTTAAATATTCTCCATTTTTTTACAAAGATTGAAAAAGAAAAATAAATTTTCACTGATTTTTATGGAACTTTCTGTGCATATTTTGACAGCCCAGACAATCAAATTATTACAAGAAAAAAAAAATATGTTTACATCAGAATTAGACTTGAGAAGGTGAAATGTAACTGAATATATTTATACAATGTTATTTCTAATGTGGGACAACGTGGAATGCCATGCAATGGACCTTTATTACGGTCGATAAAAAGCGATGATTTAATTTATTATAAAAGAAAAATTTACTTTCGTGTTCCACAAATGAAGCCACGGCGAGCGCTCCATAAAGTAACCTTCTTAACATGTATGATATTTTTTAAATATAATTTTATCTATCTAATATACTCTTTGTTCCATTAGGAATCCAGGTTGATCCACAGCCCGGCACACCATATATTCCCATGTGTTCCTTGCAGGTTGGGCAGAGAACAGATCTCCATATTTTTCTAACCAAGTGGAAACTTTCCCTTCCTCCACATTCATACTTTTATATTATTATTCATACTTCTCACTTTACCATCTTTCAAAATTCAGTTCACTTGATCCAGTTACATTTTCCTTCGTATACCTTCTTCCATGCATTTCTGACATATTTACTCATTCTTTCATCATTCATTATGTCCAAATGATCTTAACACTCCTTTCTTAATTTTCCTTAAAACATCCTTTTTATCCATTAATTAATTTCGCCCTCTTTCATAGAATGATATATGACAAAGTTAAAGCTTCATTTCAGTGGACACTAACACACTATTATGTAATCATATTTCTATAGCATAGTTGTTATAAAGTCGTTAAATAAGTGCTCCATTTACCTTGTTCCCTGTCACTACATTTCTTTCAATGCTCCTTTCAACTCGCTCATCACAAGTAAACATACTGTCCAGATAACAGAACTCATCATCCGGCTCCAATTTCTCCAAGTTAACCCATAATACGAGGCATATCCAGAAAGTAAGTGTACTGAATTTTTGTAGGTTACAATTTTTTTTATTTAAACAAAAAAATTACGTGGTTACCGTAGTACATATGTAAGCTATTTTTCGACATAGTCGCCATTCTTCTCAATGCAGGTGGTGAAGCGGGGTATCAACTTTTTGATGCCTTCCTCGAAGTAGTTTCCCGCCAACCCCTCCGTCCACTTCTCCACCTCCTCCTTTACCTCCTCGTCAGTTGAAAACCTTTTTCCACCCATGTGCAGCTTCAGAGAGGTAAAGAGATAGTAATCTGAAGGTGCTAGGTCAGGGGAATGCGCGGGATGGTTCAGGAGTATCTTGCAGAGTTGATGGTCTCCCCTTGAGGCATATACTATATTCAATTAAAATTATGCCTTGACAGTCCCAAAACACGGATGCCATGATTTTCTTGGCTGAAATTGTGGTTTTGAACTTTTTGGCGGAGGGTGAAGAGGTGTGACGCCACTGTTGAGACTGCCTTTTGGTTTCAGGCGTGTAGTGTGCAACCCAAGTTTCATCTCCAGTAACGATGGAGCGGAGAAATTCATCTCCATGGAGTTTGCAGCGCCTCAAAAACTCTTGCCCGGCCCCCACTCGATTCAACTTGGCGGGAGGTTGGATTTACATTTTTCACGAAACGTGTTGTCGCGTCGACACTTCTCAACGTACTGACCTCGAACCGGTCTCGTTGCGAAGGGGAAGGGTCAGGCTACACGGAACAGTAGCCAACATGTCGAAAATAAAATCCATCCGGTCGTGAGAGCCTCAGTACACTTACTTTGTGGATACGCCTCGTACATCACAAACTTTTTTTACTACACTTCCTATAACCATAACCTTTGATATAGCTATATTTATTTTCAAACCTTTTATCTCTCATACATTTCACTTATCATATTTCATTAATCGCCTATCTTCATTTCCAGCAAGTATAATCATACCATCTGTATACAGAAATCTACATACATTTAATTCACTTCTTCGTATACTTCTCCTATCTTTTAAATCACACATAAATGAATCAATTACTTAAACAACCAAGTTATCATCACACACACCATTGCTTAACACCTTAAGTCATTTTATATCACATACAAAGAATTCTTATAAAAAACCATTTTAAAGAAATTTTATACTATTAATTTGAATCAATACTAAATAAACAGGTCAGAATATAATAATTGGTAAGATGGAAAGGCATAAAACAATATCTTAAAGAATGGTCATTGGAATCGGACTACCATTAATATATATAACACAATTTAAATCTTATATTTCCATATACAATATTATTTAACCGGGAATAATTTTTTGGCTCAGCACTATCTAATTTTATTCACAAATTTTTAACAGACTATAATTTAAGACACCCTATATAAAACACCTAAATCTTCAATATTGCTAAAAACGTAGATTTTTTTAATTAAAAAAAAGTAGAAAGTAATTTTCTCTGAAAATCGAGGATAAAAACAAGCAAAATTTGTTTCTTAATCCTTTTTCAAAATATTTTAATTTTGAATATAATCTTTTATGGTTTGAAAGTTAAAAAGAAATGTGAGAGTTTTCATGCATACATATAAATAGATATATACATCTTCTTTGATTGGTATCATTTTAAGTTGAGGCACAAAACATAGTCAAAGAAGCCTTCTACTCATCTCAGTCTCTATACTTACTTCAGCATCGCTACAATTTCTAATTACAGTTCGAGTACATATAAATCTTAGACAATGTCCGCGGCTTAGTTGGTAAGACACCCGTCTTTCAACCCAGGGGTTAGGGTTTGATTCATTAGAACCAAATTTATTTTAAAAAGGGTTCCAGTCTGGTTTTCACATCGTGTCTTTTTAACATCTTTCTGGTCGGTTGAAACTCCCCAGGTTGTACTAAATACAGCAAAACTGTAATACAATATAATTTTTACATTCAACATTTCTATGGGACATCCCAGATGTCATTTCTTAATTGCTCTTGTTGGGTGTCCATCTTTTACTGAAATAGCTCCATATTAATAATAAGCACTTCAGTCCCATAATTTTCCAGCATTACATTTTTAATTTTGTCTGAGTGATGAGCCTGTCACTCCTACTTAATAATGAGGTAAAATTTTGAATTGTCAACTTTATATTTTTCGATTACCCGCATCATATTCAGCCACTTGGCTCTATTATTCAACAAATATGGTCCGAGAACTCCATTGCAAGCCATCCTATTTTCCTATAGCTTCTCTCTAAACTTTCTCAGCTGCAACTATCTATGGGGCGACCCGTAGAACACTGCCCTTGCGAGTGTCTAAATCATTAAATATTTTGGAATAATTTAATATAATTTAGGCTGTATATTTAAAATAGATATATATAATAAAAAAAAACCTTTGAATTAGAAGCAAAAAATAAAATAATTATATATTTAATAACAAATATCTTTGGAATTTTTTATATGCTCATGCTATTCAAAATATAATTTTCTAAAATATTGTAGATTAGTATTCACAAAAAAAGATACAAAAAATCACAATTCATAAAAAATATGAGGAACCTTTTTGTTTGAGGTGGAATATTAAATAAATGAATGGGTAGAAATGTAAAAATAATACGTTTTGTGAATAGTACAAGGAATTGAAAATAATAATACCTTGGACAGAAACGTTGGTTAGTGCTTAAGAAGTGAAGAACATTACAGGGAATATAAAATATTAAATAAAAATGTGTAGTACTAATAATGTATTGAAATGTGAGTAGTGATAATTTAGATTTTCAGAGAAAAACTGGTATAGTTCAAATATTATTACCTCAAATTCTTGATTCTTCAAAATGTTGTGTCAAAAATAATTCACAATTTCTTTTAAAACACCAAGATGTTGTGGAATGTGTAAGGTTTGAAAAAAAGAATAACAAATTGGTTTAAAGATAAAATTTAAGTTATCTAGATCAATGTAAAAAAATCCTCAGAGTAATAAAAATATATATTGAATACATTCAACCTAAATTAAAATATATTTTGGATACTTTTAAAAACTTGGCCAAACATTTCGAAATTCTGATGTTTTTACAGAACTGTTTTAAAATGGCATTGATTTTAAATATACAAATGTATTTGGAAATTATTTCACTTTTATACAAAACATTTTCCTTCCACAACAGTTGAATATTTTTTTAGATTCCTGTACCATTCAGTATCAATATTTTTAGATTCATGTACCATTCAATATCAATATTTTTAGATTCATGTACCATTCAATATCAATATTTTTAGATTCATGTACCATTCAGTACCAATATTTTTAGATTCATGTACCATTCAATATCAATATTTTTAGATTCATGTACCATTCAGTACCAATATTTTTAGATTCATGTACCATTCAGTATCAATATTTTTAGATTCATGTACCATTCAATATCAATATTTTTAGATTCATGTACCATTTAATATCAATATTTTTAGATTCATGTACCATTCAGTATCAATATTTTTAGATTCATGTACCATTCAGTACCAATATTTTTAGATTCATGTACCATTCAATATCAATATTTTTAGATTCATGTACCATTCAGTACCAATATTTTTAGATTCATGTACCATTCAGTATCAATATTTTTAGATTCATGTACCATTCAATATCAATATTTTTAGATTCATGTACCATTCAATATTAATATTTTTAGATTCATGTACCATTCAATATCAATATTTTTAGATTCATATACCATTCAGTATCAATATTTTTAGATTCATATACCATTCAGTATCAATATTTTAAATGAATTTGAAAACTGATGTTGAAATTAAAAAAAATATTTAATATTGTACACCTGTATAAGAAAAATCAATAAAAAAAATCCACATTGCTACAAAAAAAGCATATACATTATTAAGATAGAAACATGAAAAGGTTTCGATATATAAAATACATTAGGAATCATTTATCACGAAAACACTTTTTAATGAAAAAATTGTAAACATAAAAATACTTTTCTTCATCACCGTGAAAAGACATTTGAATCGACATAATTACGATAAGAAATAGCTCCCGAATATAGGTGCGATCGCAATTAGACAACAGCCTAGGAAAAGGTGTTTCGAAAAAGAAGTTGATGAATTTTTTGTACAGTAAAATAGTTTCGAGTAACTGATAAAGATAAAAAAAACCGTCCGAATAAGGCTAGTATCACAACTCGACCAAAAACGAAGAAAGTTATTCAGTCATATAAGTTTAGGTATCGAGTTTGTCACTTTCAATCGTATTTACGATTTTTTATGGCGGTCCACCCTTTTCGGGTTCATTTGTCGCTTACTTGTGTTGCATAAGTTTTAATTATTAGTCGGCGCCAAATTTTACTGCTTAAAAACCCTGTAATTTTACGTTACTCGCATTTTACCACTAATATCCATTAAACAATTTCACATTAATAACACTAGGCATAAAACGCAATTCTAAGTGATCCAACAACGTCTTAACATCATACATACTGGCTGGCTGGCTGCTTGATTATAATAATAATCATTTTAGAGATGATCAATTTCCAACTCGACGAAATAGATAAAGCATTTCATTTCCGTAGTCTATTCTTTGAGTGGGTGACATTTAAAGTGGTGAACTTTTACATATGCTCATTAACCCTGAGAGATCGGCGCACTGCTATAGCAGTGGAAGAAATTTGTTATACCCTTGTATTCTAAATGAATATCATTCATTTAGAATACAAGGGTACATATTCTAAAATATATTTATGTTGTAAAAATATTTGTTTTTGGTTTTTTTGTTGTTTAAAATAAATATTTATCACGAACGTCCGAATCATAAATATATCTCAGCACTAGATAGACAATTATATTTTTTTCTCGTAGCGCTCTCAGGGTTAAACAGTTTGATATATTTATTTTCATCTTTAAACAAAGTGCTCTTTCACTAAAAGTTAATGGAGCAACTTAAAGTAGGAGATGGTACGGAAACAAAAAAATATTTATTTATTTAATTTCTTGAAATATTTTCTTTTACAATTCTGCAAAATTTCGCTATAAATGATTTCCACTGTATTTTCCGTTAAACGGTAATAAATTGAATAGGAATGTTTAAGGGTTAATAAGTTATATAGAAGCATATACTTTAAAATCTATACAGAAGACATTATATAAAAAAAATTATAAGATTAACATAACAGGGTTTATAATAGACGTACAAAATACTAAAAGGGCCATATTATTTTAAATGAAATACTGAGAAGATAAACAGTTTGTAATTCATATTAATAATTTCTAGTCAGCTTTTGGTTTATGTAAGACTATGGATAATTAATTTCTAAAGTACAATTAATATTGGGGTTTCAATAGACAACACCCAGAGAAAGATCGTCCAACATTTTTTAATTGACCCACAATTGCATCACTATACTATCATTTCACATTTGACAAGCTTCACTGTACGTATATTGTGCTATTTGTGCTCCAAGCATAAATCTATCGGAACATCAAAGATCTATGATAAAAAAATAATCAATTCGTAATATGTAAAGCCGATTACACAGGACAATAAAATTAATTATAACTACGAACTATACACAACAATTCCTAATTCCAAGCTTTACAATCATGAATTCAAATTGTGTTCGAATGCACGCAAAATACAATACTAAAAATATGTTTATAAAATAATACCACTTTGTGACAAATATAATTAAAAACAATAATATTTACATTATTGATCATTTAAAATAATAATCATAATTGAAAGATTTTTTATAGTATATTGCACGTTGGTAATTTTTACATAAACCCATGACTTATATTTTCTTTTAATGGGTTACTCTAATCAAAGATTATTTTTAATGTATCAACTATAAAAAAATTGGCGAATAAAGATAAAAATCATCACAGTTCTGAATTGGGTAGAGAATTTGGTGACTGCATTTTTCCTAGAGATGGCTTGATTATTGATTGTAAATTAGCTAGAGCTGTTTCAGTCTGAAATAAAACAAAAATATTAAATAGCAATTATCAGACATATAAAGGTCTTAAGATTCATTTAAAAATATATATTAATGATTACGTTACCCGACAACTACAAGAAACCTAAAAACCACAGTAATACGCAGAAATTTATTCAGTAAGACAGATTATGCACACATATCCATATTATTAAATTGGAAAATTTACATAAAACTAATTTCAACGGTTCCAATAAGTTTTTTTACTAATTAACACCATTATGCGCGTTGGCAATTTAAAAAAATTATTTTGTACCCGTTATGGCAATAATGTTACCGAAATCTGATCTAGAATGTAAATGCATATTCAGCTTGTCTCTGTTGTTAATTAGCATATCTAGTCTAAGTTAGCCCAGTGGAAATATATTAATACTCTCCATTTTGAAAGCGAAAGTTTGAATAATAAGGGCACCGCACCACATGATGAAGATACATACCACATCAAGAGATCTGAGTTTTGCAGCGTTATTAGAAAGTAGAGCATTAACTGTTCCACAATTATATTAGACAGCGATGACAAACAATTTTTAATCACATATGGAAGAACACGCATGCTGGCCGGTATGCCTGTTTCGGTTAATATGCCGGACTTAATCTCATTGAAATAGGACTGATTTATATCGTCTTTTAAAGTGTAGTCCAAACAAGTGAATTTCAGGAGATGAAAACCAAAAATTTATTTCAATAACCCACCAAAACTAGAGTAAATGTATAAGTTTGAAAAAGATTTTGTTGTATCATTTGCATATGTATTAATGACTAATGTGCCAAATAAGTTTTTGCTTCGAGGATTTTATTTAATCAAAAAATGAAAATACAATGTATGGATTTTTAGGTTGGACATAAAATATTATCAACCTGAAAATTAAGTGAATTTTTAATTAGGTAACATGTTATCAAAATGAAACAACATACATACATACCATCACGCTGTATCCCTTGCGGGGCAAATGTTTCTATCCAAGCACTCAACCGTCGACTCCTCCATATTTATATATCTTGTCACGCACAATATTCTATTATTCACACTTCTTACTTTACCTTCTTTAAAAATCTGGTCCATTTGGATAAGCCACGTTTTCCTCGGTCTGCCTCTTCCACGCACATTTTTGCACTTCTGACTTGTATATTCGCTTTGTCATTCTTTCATCATTCATTCTCTCCACATATCTAAACCATCTTAAAGCTTCTTCCTTCACCTTATTTAAAATATTAATTTTATCCATGCATTCATTTCTGATGTCTTCATTCCGCTTTTTTCAAACATTTGACACTCCACAAATTTATCTAAATGCATGTATTTCTACAGCTTCAATCTTACTCTTAGCCTTCTGCCAAGTCCAAGTTTCACTTCCATACATCAAGAAAAAATGAAATAAATTTTAATAAAACCATCATCGGCATAATAAAACACAAGAAATTAACTCTTTGCACTCGAATGCTGCCATAGATGGTATGCCGTGTTACTTGATGTCGCCGCTATGGCGCCAAGAAAATAAAGCCTTATTTCTCAATATTTTTAATATATTGGGTTTTTCAGTTTTCAATATTATTTAACCAAGGATCATATTAGTACAATTAAATAATAATAAGTTACGGAATTTGTAAAATGATTGGTTGATCAATTAGTAGGAGATTATCGAGGAGATACTCCATTTTAACTATGCTCTGCTACTCTCCCTACAGAAGACCGACTTATAAGTAAATTGCATATTCTACGTTCTGGAACTAAGGGCTGCGCAGTATGTTCCAATAGAAAAATTCCGGGAGGAAGAAAAGAAACACGATTATATTGCTAAACCTGCGAAAGTAAACCTGAACTTCACGTTGGGGATTGTTATGTAAAATACCATACAATGAGAAACTTCAAATAATCAATTTTTATGTCCATTATATTCCTTACATACCTATTTCACCAAAACAAAATAAAAAAAATTAAAAAAAAAAGTTTTTTTATTTTTATACATTTTATTATATTTCAACGTAAATGGTTTTTTTTTCTTAAAAATGCTTCGAGTTGGCGGTAGGCAACTAACAAAAAGCTCTCGAGTGCAAAGGGTTAAATATATTTTAATTGGATAAACAAAAGAAAAAATAATACCTGTCTTAAAAGAGAAATTGCATCATTCAAAGCCTTTCTCCATCTATCTAGCTCTCCCAGATGAAAGGAAGATTGTTCTTGCAGCAATTTAGACCATTCCGCAATCACCTCAGGAGATGGACTGTCGGATCTGAAAGGTTATTATTGTTGAAATTAAGTGTCAAACAGAACCTAATAAAATAGTTTTTCTTTTTTCCGGGTTATAATCCGAGGATTGGTCTGAACCAAGCACTCGATCTCTCTACTCATCTCCGTCATCCGTCAGTCTCTTCATCTCCTGGTAGCTGCCACAGCGCACATTCTGGATCACCCGGTCCATGTAGCTATATCTAGAGCGGCCTCTATGGTTGTTGCCCTCAATCATTCCCTCGACGATGGTAAGGAGCAGGCCTGGGTGCCTGATGTTATGGTCTATCTAACTGGATCGTTGTTGGGCAACTCTATTTAGGAGTTGCCTTGTTTCTCCAACCCCGCTCAATACCTCGTCGTTTCGGATGTGATCTGCCCAATGGACCCTGGCCACGTGCCTGTAGCACCACATCTCAAAGGCAGCCAGACGCCCGGACTCGCTGTGGCTGATGGTCCACGTTTCGCAGCCATACAGCAGCACACTCCAGACAAGAGTTTTCACTAAATTCTTCCTAACATTGATATCAATGTTAGGAGATTCAAATATCTTGGATTTTTTGTTAAAAACAACTCTTGCCTGTTGGACCCTACTTATTATTTCTGCCTTTGATCGGCCATCTTGGAATACTCTGTTGCCTAAGTAAACAAATTCCCTCACTTGTTCAACACTCACACCACCCAGAACAACACTCGCGGTCACCTCCTCTCTTCCAGCAACCATACATTTTGTTTTGTCTTTGTTTATTTTCATATTGTAATTGGATGACAAAACATTTTCCATCTTTCTTAAGGCCTCCACCATAAATCTATTTTATAACTATCATTATTTGGTTATTTGGATAAAATATATGGACAGTGGATGACAAAATAAAACAAAGAATTGTATTGAATATAATGATTTTTGTACACAAAATACTGAATAATTTCTTGCCAGTTTATTTTTTAAACATTAAATGAAGGGCTCTGCAGTAAATAATGGTAAGCGACATGTATCACATTTTGAGATATTAAGAAAACAAGTCTTTATAAAATCTTAAAATTTATTTATGAAACATTTATTAAAAATTAATGTAATTTTAAAAAGTATGAAGTTTCAAGACTATTCCGTTTGAGTATTAGATTTTTTAATTATACCCTTAACATGAATTAAGAATAGCTATATACCCTATGACATTAGCACTTCCTTTATCTTCTGTGTTAAACATTCCAGTCTCAACACCCCACAATTTGTAATAGAGAGCAACATTGAACATGAGTAGAACAACAAGTGCTGCGAGCACAGTCCATAACAATTTGTAATTTTGAAACTCATCTTTCTTAATTTTGTCGCTTACCATTATTTGCTGCTGAGCTCTTCAAATATAACTGACGCATATCACTATAAGATGAGAAGAGCTCATGTATTAGCTCAGTTTACACTTTCGTTGTATACAGTAGAATCTGGTGGGTTTATTGCTATGTGGCAGTATCTTTCAAGTAACCAGAAAGTTAGGAAGATTTAAGAAATAATGCAGAATACACTGTATACATGATTAAAAAATCATATAGAATAGTAGAATAATATATGTGATTAGTTGTAATTAGTTAACAATACACTTTGATGTACTTTTGTTGACTAGTATTACCTCACTGGAAGTTTTCAGCGTCTTTCAATAAAATATTTATGGAATATGCCAGTTCTAATGAAATACGATGTAAAATTTGTAGATCAAATGAAATATGACACGAAACGTATAGATCAACTGAAATATGATGCAAAATATTTAGATCAATTGAAATATGATATGAAACATGTACTGAAATATGATGCAAAATTTGTAAATCAAATGAAATATGTTGCGAAACATGTACTGAAATATGATGCAAAATTTGTAGATCAAATGAAATATGATGCGAAATGTGTAGGTCAACTGAAATATGATGCAAAACATGTAGATCAATTGAAATATGATACGAAACACGTGGGTTAGCTGAAAAATGATGCAAAACATGCGTGTCAAATGAAATATGATACTAAACATGGGTCTAGTGAAAAATGGCCAGAAGAATAATGTGTGATACGTCAATCCTGAGTTAAATTTTTTCTGTTTTTTAATCATGGATGTTATTTTAATTGGTTACATGAATTAAGAATAGCTATATACCCTATGACATTAGCACTTCCTTTATCTTCTGTGTTAAACATTCCCGTCTCAACACCCCACAATTTGTAATAGAGAGCAACATTGAAGATGAGTAGAACAATAAGTGCTGCGAGCACAGCCCATAACAAGCGCGGTGATGGTGAATTTCTTCCGGGAGGCATTCCATTGAGAGAACCATCAACGGGAGATCGGTGACGGACACCCACCAAGGGTCGGTGCTGGTTGTTGACTGTAAGTTCTGCCTCCATTCCTGATTCTCTTTGAACACCTGCACAAATAATTCTTGGTTAATTAAAATTAGCTCCTGATTAGTAAGATTTTTATTCATATTAAGGTTAATGTTCACTTAGTTACTGAACTTACAAAACGCTTACATTCGTTCCCTCGCTTAGACAATCATCACGACTGTGAAATAACTGGGTGACCTTGAATGTGTGGATTATACTGCCTCATTAGGAGCCTTTGAGGGTGATTTATCAGAAAACTCTGCATTCTCTGCCTTAATATAAACTCGGGAAAGACGGAGTTGATATGTAGCGATTCACGCTCTGATAAAAACAGTTCCTATCAAAAGAGTTGATCAATTTGAGATATTAGGGTGCCACGGTTGCTGGGTACGGGGATCTTACGAATGAGGTACATATGGATGTCTTTAGTTGCACCTGGTGACATTGTGCTTAGTTGCATCTCATTCTGTTACTTGACAACACACGTTCGCTTCGTTCATTAGAGTCTTTAGACATTTTTGCATCTTCAATATTGTACGCACTTTTATTTCATATTATAAATGTATATTGTAAATATTAAAAAAAAAATAGATTTTTATTTTATAGAGTTGTAATATTACATAATACAGTAAAAGTACATTAATAAGACGAAGGATAATTGGCAATTCGTACATTTCGTAATTTTCTAGGAAACTTTTCGTAATAAATTCTAGTGTAAATCTGGCAGACAGTATTGACGACCTTCAAACGGTTATAGATAGAATTAATGAAGCCGGTGTGAGGCTGGGGCTGAAAATGAACGTGAGTAAAACTAAGTTCACGGTGTTTGGCCAGCAGGATCACGTCTTACATTGAACGGTGCTGATATAGAGAGAGTGAAAAAATTTAAATACCTCGGAAGTATCCTGGTGGAAGACCTCGACCCAGAAACCGAAGTAAAGTACAGAATTGAATCATCTCGTGTGACTTTTAATAAAATGAGAAGCGTATTCTGCGATGATAATCTAAACTTGAAACTTCGACAACAGTTGTCAGTTAAATGCTACGTTTGGTCAGTGTTATTGCATGGAGTGGAACCATGTACCCTCAAAGTAAGTAGTATGAACCAACTGAAAGCATTCGAAATGTTGATGCACCGGAGAATGCTACGGATACCCTGGATGAATATGGTCAGCAACATGAGGGTTCTTCAAAGAGCCAAAGTTGATAGAGAGTTGCTAACTAATATTAAAATCCGAAAGGTGTCCTACTTGGGTCATGTACTTAGAGGAGCAAAGTACAAATTACTGCACCTGATTATCCAAGGCAAAATAGAAGGCTGAAGAGGTGTTTGCAGGAGGAAAATCTCCTGGCTCCGCAATATACATGATTGGAGTGGCATAAGGGGCGTTGGAGATCTTTTTCAGGCTGCCGGGGACAAAGAAGTCTACTCTCAAGTGATATTCCAACATTGGGGGGACCTGACATGACACTGAGAAGAAGAAGAAGTAAATTTGAAAAACTGCTTATTTTGTAATGTTTTTTAACTAATAAGTATCAATGAATTTCAATCATTCAAAATTTTCCATCTAAATTACGGATCTACATAGTAGTTGACCCTTGGCGACGAGACAAGCAGTGCATTACATGCCGGTGAGTGATGAATTCCCTGGAGTCCCCTACATTCAAAGATTTTATACCAAAATATCTCAAGATTATTATCGTAAGTATGGGGTTTCGGGTATTCTTTTCATATAAATTATTACATATTTTAAATAAAAAATTACTTTTGATAATTTCAGAACTGTGAACATTAGTTTATCAGAAATTTTGATTTGTAGATTATAATATCGTAAACAAATACGTGACCAAATAAAAACCAGTGACATCATCATATTTATACTACACGAGTAAACATAAACAAGTGAATCTGTGTAAACTAGTGACCATTTTGAAGTAAATTAATTGATAATTTAAGTATTTTTTTAAATTTGTATGTGTTTGCTGCCCATGAAAAAAAGTACATAATGTTTTTACCATTAAATATGTTACGTCTCAATATTACGGAAATATGTCGACAAAAGTTTACACGACTTACATTATTTTTAGAATAAAAGAAAATTCTACGATGTTCCCAGTCATTGACAAAAGCCGTACAAATTCAAATTGTTAATTTGAATATTTTTTTAAATTTATTCTCTGTATTTAAAGTTAACACATTGGCAGTTGAATAATTTCTTTTATAGTTACTGTCTGTTACTGCAGGATTGTCCACCTGTGATGCTGAGCTCCAGCTATCTTTCCATCGTTTCGGGGGTCTCCCTGGTGGACGCCGCCCATCCGGCACCCCATGCAGAGCCATGTATGGAATTCTTGTGGAATTCATTCCGTGTACATGTGGGTACCAGTATCGTCGACGCTGTCGTCCCCATCTGCCACATCTTAGACCTCACAGATCTCTCGGATTGTGGTGTTCCTTACACGATCACGCAAAGTCTTCCCAGCAATAGCACGTAGAGTTCTCATTTCCGTTGTCCTTAGCATACTTTTTGTCCTGACAGTGTCCGCCCTCGCTTCGATGCCATATGTGAGGATAGGTCGCATACAGGTCTTATAAATGCGTACCTTGCTATCCGTTCTCATATTTTTATTCCTCCATATGACATCTCTCAGGCAGCTCGCCAGAACTGCAGCTTTATCTACCTGAGGCCTTACTTCTCTGGGGAGGTCATGAGAGCTGAGCAGTTCACTGCCAAGATATCTGAACTGGGTTGCTTGTTCGATTGGCTCGTCACGTACTGAAATTCTGCAGTCTAGTGGGTCTTTGGAGAATATCAAACACTTAGTTTTTGCTACGGAGATAATCATATTGTACTTTGAGCAGGATTCATCGAACTTTGTGAGCATTCTCTGTAAGTCATTTTTATTTTCAGCTATGAGTGTAGCGTCGTCAGCATAATAGATAATTTCCACCGCTTCCTTACCAAGAGTGTACCACAACTTGAGAAATGCAACCTCTGCAATGATATTATCCATTATGCAGTTAAGTATAAGTCATTGCCACATAGCCCTTACAAACTCTATCAGTACCGTAAGGCCAACCTGGGCTTACTTTTAATTCACCCATAAAAATTGCGAATAGAACGAGGATAGAGAGGATAGACATTTCGAGCAGCCAGCAAAAGTTTATATGACTGTCCATAGCCGTTATCAGCACTGAAGGTGTTAACCGACTTTTACTGTATTAATTAAATTTATCGAAATAAATAATAATCTTAGCTTACCAATGCCCCTTCTTCTACGTCTGCTTTTTCTTTTCAAGGCTCCTCGTTCATCATCCAATTCCACTACCAAAGCTTTTGATAAAAAGTCAAAGTATTCTTCCAATCCAGCCCAGCAATTTTTTTCAATAAAAGCTAAATAAAAACAAACAAAAACATTATTATTTTTTAATAAAGAAACATTACATTTTTATTTGAGGAAAATTCAATATAAATTTTGGGCATTTAACACGTTGACTGCCGATTACGCGTTTGTGCGTAATGAGAGGAGAGCGCTGGGCGCCGATCACGCACTTACGCGTAATATCAGTATGTCACTTCTATTAGTCAGTCTGCCGCCGGCAACCGTCGTAGTCAGTTATTTGTGCGTCGGCACTCAACGTGTTAAAGATGATTTACAATTTAAAATTTGAATAAAACATATGAGATAATAAGATGTTTTAAAAAATAAAGAAGTAACACAAGCAATATTCACGGAATTCTATTTAGTACAGGTATCACTCATTAGTTATAGAAAGAAATCACATAACTGATAAAAAATTTAAAAAAAATTGCTTGAGATTGGGATTGGTTCTAAATGAAAAAAAAAGTAACTTAAAATGGTTTAAAAAAAAACAATAATATTTTTTTTTCAATTATAAAGCCTATAAACTTATACTTTCCAATTGAGTAATGAATTCACTGGGTCTCGTGGATCTGGCTCCGGATTGGTAGTTAGATGATTTTTAGTTTTTTTTCTTCATAAAATTGTCATTGAGACTGAATAATGTACAATACGCACGGCGTAACTTGATCGCTAAGAGTGATTGCGAAATTCAAATAGAATTTTTATAAAAAAAAAACGTAATTTTATTTAAAAAGGATTATAACAAAATTACACATAACAAGGGATACCTGTATTGGATAGTCATGTTTATTTTTTACAAAAAACTTTTCGTTGAAATTCTCAATTAATAATTTTATGGACATTTGAAGTCAAACTGGAGACATATTAATTAATACATTTTATTTATCTGTTTCTTTATATATGAGTACTATAACTTTAAAATTGAAATATTTATCAAAAGATAATAATTTTTCATTTCGAACTAATTTGTGTAAAGAAACTATTTTCGATGCCAATAGAAGTTTAACTTTTAATATATATGCTATCGATTAGCAACGTGATTAAACATTTTTTAAAGGAATGATTTTCTATAATATTTTAGTAATATATACGAGGGTTGCTACTTAAGTTTTAAGATATGGCAACACCAGTGTAGATACGTTAAATCTGGCATCAGCATCGTAAAGTTTGACGTTTTTAATGGTACACATGCTCGGAAAGTTTTGTCATACGAGTGCTATTTGTGTTGTTTACAGTGCCTTGAAAAATTCATCTAGGCCAAAAATGGAATTAAATCGTGAACATTTTCATGCGATGATTTTTTATGATTTTCGACGTGGACTAACTCAACAACAGTGTGCCGATCAACTCGCTTCGACTTTGGGTGATGAAGGACCATCCCGGACCACTGTGTTTTGCTGGTTTTCCGAATTCAATCGTGGTCGTAGTTCGCTCCAGGACGAATTTCGTGAAAATCGTCCAAAATCGGTTGTTTGGGCATTAGTTCCACTCGCATATATTCAATATTGCATGAACATTTGGCCGTCAAAAAGATTTGTTCGCGTTGGATACGGCATAAAATCGATTGGTCCAAAGAAATGTTGAAAAAATTCGATCGTGGTGCTTCAAAAGACGTCTATAAGATCGTGACAGGCGACAAATCATGGATCTATGCATATGAGCCAGAAACTAAACAGCAGTTGACTGTATGGGTCTTTCAAGACGAGCCAAATCCAACAAAAGTTGTTCGCGCAGAAGCACATCGAAGCAAATAGTGGCTTGTTTCTTCGGTATAAATGGTCATGTCGCAACAGTGCCTCTAGTGGAACGTCGTACGGTCAATTCTGAATGGTACACCACCATTTGTTTGCCAGAAGTATTCGGAGAAATGAGGAAAACCAGCCGCCGAAGACGGATCATTCTCCATCACGACAATGCGAGCTCTCACACATCGGCTCAAACAAGTGACTTTCTGAGTACTCAAAACATCGAATTGATGGGTCATCCGCCGTACAGCCTTGATTTAGCACCCAATGACTTATTTTTATTCCCGAACATCAAAAATAAATTGCGAGGTCAACGTTTTTCGACGCCTGAAGAAGCGGTTGATGCGTTCAAAACGCATATTTTGAAGTTACCTCATTCGGAGTGAAAAAAGTGCTTCGAAAATTGGTTCAAACGCATGCAAAAGTGTATTGATCTTCATGGAGAGTATTTTGAAAAACAATAAAGCCATTTTCGATGATAAATATTTGTTTTTACTTGTCTGTCTCAAAACTTAAGTAGCAACCCTCGTATATATATATTTGTAGGTGAATATCATGAATAATGAATTATGAATACTTGAGTTTAATACTCTATGTTAAGTTATTGGGAAATAATATTATAAATTTTGTCCGGTCTCGAATGTGTTAATGGTTTTTTAATGTTTAAACATTTTAATGGTGTTGATTGAACTCACCAACGTGGATGAGCCCTGCGATGCCACGCAGCAGTTCCACGAAAATAAAAGTTTTTTTTATGGTAACAACACGCAAATTTATTTAAGAAATACCACACTGGTAAATAAATACAATCGGTATTATTGTATTTATATGCGGTAAAATGAAAATAAATTTTAATTTTCTTTAAATTGATAAAATTCAGAAAGTGTTCCTCAAACATGAATACAAACTCGAATCACAAATTATATTGCTAGTGAAGGAATAATTTTAATATAAAAGAATTTAATATAATATAATGTATTCACAAGTTTTATATTTATTTAATTATCACTAATATTATTATAATCATAAGAAGGAAGAGGAAACAATTCTTTGAAACTAGCAAATACTACCTTGATCAAAAAGTTTTAGGACTTTATTCATAAAATCGAAAATACAAGTTTATTCATCAAAATCGATATGGTCCACTTCAAAGTACTCCCCATCGACTGCAACGCACTTACGCCAGCGCTTGATCTAATCCTCGAAACACCGCTGGTACTCAATTTCCAGTATGTCCATCAGAGCCGTCTTCGATTTTTTCATGACCTCCTCTCGGGTGCTGTAACGCGTTCCGCGAAGCGGTTTTTTAAGTCGGTTGAACAGGAAAAAGTCGCAGGGAGCCAGATCAGGTGAATTCAAAGGCTGCTGGATAGTAGTCGTGTTGTTTTTGGTAAAAAACTCATGGAAATCATGTCTTTCGCGATTTCAACGCGATCCTTTTTTTGCATGAAATTGAGGTCTTTCGGTACCAGTTTTGCAGCGACACGTCTGAGGCCCAAATCACTAACCAAAATGTCTTGAGCGGATCCATAAGCGATGTTCAAGTCCTTTGCCAGCTCTCTGATGGTCAATTTGCAGTTTTCGGCCAACATTTCTTCAGTTTTCGGCCAACATTTCAACATTTCTTTGATTTTATCGATGTTTTCATCGGTTTTCGACTGCTACTGCATTCGTCGTCCTCGACCAACTCACGACCACTTCTGAAGCGTTCGTGCCACCGAAAAACACTTCTCCAACATTTCCAAGGTCTGCGGACCGTTAAATCCGTTTTTCACACAAAATTTAATGCAAACTCGTTGATGCACAGTTGATGCCATTTTCAAACTTTAAAAAATCGAAAACACGCACAAAGGTAGATGTACTCAGTACAGCATAACTTTTACAAATGTCAAACTATGATGCTGAAATTTGGAGGAAAGTGTCAATGATAGATGTGGTAACCTAACAAAAAAAAAATAATTCCAATCGGGTGACTGACAGCGCCACACGGTGGCCGGTCCTAAAACTTTTTGATCAAGGTAGTATTACAGCATAACACCGAAATTATATCCCAGCAATTTGAGTTTTTGCGTGATTGATTTTTTCTGTGATCCGATTTCTTTTTCCAATATTTCGCACAATATAAAACCCATTTTTATTACTTTGCCCTCTGATCCATGTTTAAATTTACACTGACTGACTAGGTATTTTACATACCCCCGAAATTTAATAATTGTGTGGTTATTTCCATATTTTTCCATATTTATTTAAAAAATTGTCGTGAATGTGATACAACTTCTAATAGTAGGTAGTATTTTACTAATTCAATACAAAAATGTCACTATTTTTTTATTCGTATAAAACTTGTTGGCCACTTTTTACTGGAAATTAGTAAACAAATCGATTGATTCAAGAATTTAAATACTTATGTTTTTTGATGTACCCTCGAAAATTAAAGAAAACTCATCACAATTTCGACATTTACAAAATATTGCAAAAGTTTCACCTTTAATTGAATTGTTTTTGATTTACTTAAGAAAGATTTTTCAAATGTTATTAACACGCTTTTTCATCATTGGTAACGTAAAACATCACAATTTGATATTTATGAAAAAGAAGGCTTATTAATTTACATAAGAGAATATATGTTTGATTAAATAGATGAAGCTTTTATTTTTAGAGAAAATTTTCTTAACACTCCGTTTGCACTTTTATATACGAGGGTGGTCCCAGAAGTACGTGGCCTGACGTATATATGGCGGTTGTTGCTTTAAAAAAATACTATGGTAGAAAGTACTAAACTTATAAAGAGACGAAGGAACAGTCAAAACAATGGACTGAAAGGGGAGAATCGGCTCCAAAAAAGGCGAAGACAGTTCCATCTGCAGGCAAGGTCATGGCGTCAGTTTTTTGGGATGCGCGTGGGATAATTATCATTTATTATCTTCAAAAAGGAAAAACAATCAACGGCGAGTATTATGCGAACTTATTGCAGCGCTTGAGTCATGAAATCAAGAGAAAAAATGGCCGCATTTGGCGAAAAAGAAAGTGTTGTTTCATCAAGACAATGCACCAGTTCACACATCCGTTATCACGGTGGCCAAAATCAATGAATTAAAGATCGAATTGCTTCCTCACGCACCCTATTCGCCAGATTTAGCCCCCTCAGATTATTTTCTTTTTCCAAACTTGAAAAAATGGCTCGGTGGTAAAAGATTTGCCAACAATGAAGAGGTGGAATCTGCGGTTGATGGCTATTGTGAGGCGATCGACAGTTCTCACTATAAACAGGGTATCGAAGCTATTGAACATCGCTGGGAAAAGTGTGTCGAGCTGAAACGAGACTATGTTGAGAAATAAAAATATTTTTTCCCAAATTTTTTGTTTTCTTTGTTAGGTCGGGTACTTTTGGGACTACCCTCGTACGTTCCTTGAAAAATGAAATTTAGGGGTTTTGCTGTCGATAATTTTGTCTTGGAATCATAACATCGATATCTTGAACATGCTATATTTCAGAGGGATATGGAAGATGAACCATCAATTGAGCTAAGCACGAACTAAGGTCTATCTATGGTCTTGGAATATGAGGGATTTATTTTTGAAAATTTGAGGATTATTAGGTGAAATGTTAATATCGGTCATTCCATTATGAAGTAAGTTGAATCCATTATATGTGGAATATTTCTTATAAATCTGAGTTATGCCCGTATTTAAAAAAAACATTTTTATAACCTATTGAACAAATTTTATAGAAAACTAATTTAGGAGTTTCCACACCGTAAAATTTAAACCGTTTAATTTTGCAGAGTTGATCAACAGTGCTTTATTTTCATATCGGGAAGTTTATAACGATTTTTTTTTCAATTATATAGCGATAAGTGAAAAGAGGAACTTAATAAATTAGGCTGAAAGTATTTTTGCTGAATATTCTGTGTTTTAAACATCAAACACTTTTCACTGCGTATTAAAGATAGAAAAATGAAGATATTACTTACTTTTGACAACAGTCCACACACTCTTCTTATATTTGATTTGTCCAAATACTTGGAAATTTGTGACATTTTCTGATACTTTCTTAAGACAGTAATGCACAACTACAGCAAAGGAGTCAGCATAAGGTATTCCAACATTGCTGCTTGTTATTTCTATTGAGTACAGGTTTCCAGGTTTCGAACAGGATTGCATAACCTGAATTTTAATAAGAGATATGCAATATTATATACTTTTAACATACATACATACCATCACGTCATTTCCCTGTCGGAGTAGACAGAGAGGACAGAGCGCCATACTTTCCTATCTAGACACATACCTTTGTCTCCTCAACATCCATACACCCTGTACGATTTCTCTGACTTTATTAGACAGATTTTGAACAGAGCATCATAATTTTTTTTGTAGATATAACTAAGTTACCTTATAAGAAACCATCAATTATTATTTTTTAATATATAATGTAATTGGGTATAACTGTAATCAAATAAATACATACCATCACACTATTTCCCTCTTGGTGAGACGACAGTGTCAAATTTTCCTATCATGACATACATCCTTCCCTTTCTTTACATCCGGACATTTTCTCATATAGTTTCTTCTATTTTTATTACTCCTAACCTTTCCTTCTTTCAAAATTTCATTCACTTGGTCCAATCAAACTTTTCTGTGGTTTTGTATTATAAATTTGTTTAGTTAGTCTTTAGCTATTAATTTGTTCAACATGTCCAAACTACAGTGGAACCTCTCATAACGAGAATAATTAGTTCCAGAATCTTACTCGTTATGTGAAACACTCGTTAAGCGAAACAATTTTTCCCATATAAATCAATGTAAAATACGATAATGTGTTCCATGCCGAAAAAAATACTCATTTTTTTTTATTTTTAACGTTTATTCAAATAAAATTACATACTTATAAATTGTTAAGGAGCGTAAAAACCCGGAATGCGATTTCGATTTGCAAAAAACAATTTTTTTGCAAATCGAAATCGAAATTACTTTTTGTTTATCCATATGAGAAGCAACCTTTCAACATCATCAAGAATAGGTAACCGTTTCGTAGACATTCTTGACACTCCCTTTGAAGCATCTATCTTCTTAATTTTGTCCTTGTTCTTGAGGATAGAGCATATCGTTGATGTAGACCGATTGTATGTGCGCGCTAGATCAGCCACGCTCACTCCTCGTTCTCGCTTTTCAATGATTTTACGTTTCATTTCTACAGTCACCTTTATTCTCTTATGGCTGTCTTCTTGTGGCTTTTTCTTGAGGGACATTTTTGCAAGGGTTATTAAACTTTGCACAAAAAAAATTACAAATAATGTCTGAACACAAGTTTGGAAAAATGTGTGATCATATGTGACACTAACGTGCTAGCGGAACGAGTGCTAACCAGAGACTGACGCACTGGCGCGGAAGTCCCGGCTCACAAGTGAGTGACGTGAAGATGGGACTTCCCCTTTCTGCGTTACTCGTTATGCGAAATGTCGCTCGTTAAGGGAGCTTTTTTTTCACAATCTGTTTAGCTCGTTATGCGAATTACTCGTTATGAGAGGTTTCACTGTACCTCAATATGCTCTTTTTCACCTGGCTTAACATATCAGTTTTTAGCTTACATTTATTTATCCTTAATAATTTACATGTCTTATTCTATCATACATCAAGGCACCACATATTCTTTTCAGTGCAACATTACAATAAAATGAAAAACATAACAATAAATAAAACAAATGTCGACTCTCGACTTTCTGTTTCAAATTTATTCTATCTAAAAAATTAGCAAAATAAATTCTATAAAAAATAAATACCTGCGTTTCCGTAACTTGCGAAGTCTTGGGACCAACAGTTTGATTTAGTAATAGTGTAAAGCTAACTTTTCTTGTTTTAAGTCCGGTATCCGGGTTATGATTCCATGCAGCCTGCAACAAAATAATTATTTTAATACTGCATACGGAGACTTGAATTACAGTCAAAAGTGTACCACTTATACATGGTTGCCGAGAATGAAGTGCACTTTTGTTTCCTTTATTACTCAAGAACGTATGGAACGAGGACGTGGAAGGTATCATTCGCATGAACGGTTTTGTTAATTTTAGTCACTATGAGTCACTTCATGGAGTGAAGCGCACGTTTTGCATTTGTATGTTTTACGAAAACAATGGTTTATACGCAACTGTTAGACGATTATTTTGAGTTGAATACAAATTACAGTGTTACAGTATCTGAGCATCAACTTAATTAAGCAGTGGGCTAAAAGATTTGAAGAAACTGGTTCCACGCTAAAATATCTACCCTAAAGTCGCACGCGGATTTATTGAACAGAGCCAATTATAGAGCAAGTCAATGGACTGTGCGCGGCCAATCCAATCAACCAATTTTATACGAGTAGAAAAAAAACATTTATTATTCTTTTATTTAATTTGTTACTAGGCTATACTACTTTAGCAAATATTGAGTAAAATGATTTATTTACAAACCTGAACTAAATCTGTTGTTTTTCTCGAAGCCAACAATTCAACATAAAATTTGGAGTTAGTGAAAAGCATTGTGAAGAGTTGGTCTACGTGTGCATGGAGGTCTATTGATAGCAATTTTCTTCCTTCGTGTGGGTCTGTGCATTGGATGGCGTGTAAATCATGTCCAAAGCTATAAAAAAACAATAAAATGAATTAACATAAGTGATTATGAACTGCTTCCAACTATAAGAGACAATGGAATATCGCAGTAATTCGGACACATCTCTGCTGTGGTGTCCATATCCACTGCAAATATTGACAGAATCCTCCAATGCCTCATAGAACTGCTTTATTTGTATTTGCTCCTATGTAAGTTAGTTATCCAAGCCTGGTCGTGAACAATCTGCAGTTCTCGAACAGTGCTTTGTCATAGGTTTTTGTTTGCAGGATATATCTAGACCGAATGACAGGCAACATGCCTGCCAGGTTGTACTGTAGTGTAATATGAAATAATGTCTCTTCTGTAGATGTCCTAATATATAAGCTAAAGGCTTCTCTGGTTACTTTTTCATCATACAGCATGTTTTTGGGATGTCTTTCATCATCCATTCTTACTACATGGCCGAGTCAGCATAGCCTTTTTAATAGAGCTTCATTTGTGATTTTATCTTGGCACACAATATCTGGTATTCTAGGTAAACACCATATGTGGAAATTGTTGAGTTTTCTTTCGTGGTGACTGAAGGTAGTCCCGGTTTCACTTCTTAGAAGCACACTAAACACAGGTCTGATAAACTGACATTTTAGTTATTATAGTAAGTTTGCTATTCTTCGGATATGATAAGTGAGGACATAAAAATATGTAAAATTAATTGAAGCACTTAACACCGTTAAAACTATTGAAATTAGGTTTTTTTTATTGTTTGAAAAGACTTTTGGAGTTGTATAGCAGATACATATCAAGAGATAAATAGTGTTTTGGTAGCACATTTTACATGACATGTTTTACATTATGCAAAAACCTAAATGTCAATCCTTTTAAAAATATTCCTTCTTGTTGCAGTAGATACCAGATTTGTTTTTTTTCTGCATTACTCCTGGGACGTAGACTGCTAGCTATCCTTCCATCTCTTCGGGGGTTATCCTGGGTATTCATTCTTTGATTATGTTCTTCTTTCTTTTCCTATAGATCATGATCTGTTTGTTCCGCTTGTTACCCTTTTTGTGATGTGGATTGCCAGCTGTCATGCCATCTCTTCGGAGGTCTTCCCGGTAATCTTCTTCCGGCTGGGTTCCCTTGAAGGGCGACACGTGGAAGTCTGTCGTCTTGCATTCTGTTTACATGTTCGTTCCAGTATCGCCTTCGTTGTCTTCCTCACCTGAAGATGTCTTCCGTACTACACTTTTTCCTTATTTCGGTGTTTCTGATTCTATTTCTTAGTGTTTCCGGTTATACATCTCAGTGTTTTCATTTCCGAGGTTCTCAGGAGAGATTTTGTTCTAGATGTGTCTTCTCTGGTCTCTATTCCATAGGTGGCTATCAGTCTCACACATGTCTTGTATATTCTGACTTTACTTTCTATTCTCATGTGTTTATTATTCCACACCGGTGTTCTTAGGCATTCCGATATTGCAGCCGCCTTATTGACATGTCTCAAGGTTTCATCATACAGATTTCCATTGCTACTGATGCTGACTCCAAGATACCTAAACTCCATCACTTGGTCTATTATTTTGTTATTCACTGCTAGTTTGTATCTCACCGGGGTCTTAGATATTGTGAGGCTCTTGTCGTTTGTCCGTTGATTATGATCCTGCCAATAACGTTTTTTCTTCCTTCTATATCTTACAATGACTTCAGTTTAACACATTCTTAATTCTGTATTTTACCAGTTATACATCACAGGACCTTCATTTCTGATGTTCTAAGGAGTGCCTTCATTCATGCGGAATCAGCTCTAGTTTCAATAGTATATCTCAATAAAGTTATTTAGTAGTGATCGTGGTTGCTTAGCAAAATAGCATCTTGGGTTTGGTAACCTGGAAATGTATCTTCTAAACTCCACACATTTCAATTGTTTACTACTTTCTAGCATTAAGAGGTATCGTTCTGTACGCTTAAGCACTCCAGGGGTTGTGCGACAGCAGAAGTAAGTTCTTACATTAGATGTCATGAAAAAATAAATGAACTTTTATGAGATTTTTGACACTTCAACATTTCAAGATAGAAGGTCTAACACATGTATTGTAGATTTTCAATTTTCTTTCTGTTTCTATGTACTTATTTTTTCTTATCTTTGAGACATTCAGATTGTAGAGACTTGATTCATTTTTTTTAAATACATGAATCAAAAATTTGTACAGTGAGTCCTGTACGAAAAATTTATATTCAAATATTTCAAGCAGCTCATGTGAAATTTTTTACTTTCGTGACTTATCTCGTGAACATTTTACAATAATACATGTGAAAAAAGTAAAACTAGCCTTGATAATTTACAAAATTTAATAAATTTTAACTTGATTTGTGAAATTAATTCAAAACCAAGTTAGTTATCTCGTAAAATTAATACATGCGTACCTCGCTTATACGATGGGTTACATTCCATACCACTGCTGTATATCATCATAAAGTGAATATCATCAAATCCTTTTTTTCATTTGTCAAGATATATAAATGGCTAGAACAATGTTAACACTATAATTTATTAAGTGCATAATAGTCCTAGGTCTAAAAAAACTGATGCACTAGTAAAACTAATAAATGACATCAGGTGTACAAATAAGTTTCTGCCGTATTTTATCAAAAATTGGGCATTTATTGTGAAAGAACGGAACCTCATGTTTTATTCGAAGTATTGTCCATCGCTTGCCACTACTTTTTCCCATCTTTCTGGCAGCATACGGATACCGTGCCGGAAGAATGCTTCATCTTTTGAGGCTATACACGAATCGACCCAATTTTTGGTATCTTCATATGATGTGAAGTGCTGCTCAGACAGGCCATGTGTCATTGATCAAAATAAGTGGAAATCAGAAGGAGCAATGTCTGGTGAATACGGTGGGTGGGGTAAAACTTCCCAATTGAGTGCTTCCAAATAGGTTTTGACCGGTACCGCAACATGTGGACGAGCATTATCATGCAGGAGAATAATTTTGTCGTGTCTGGAGTAGTAGTGGGCGCGCTTGCTTTTCCTTGAGTGCTCGACTCAATCTCATCAATTGTGTTCGGTAGACAGCCCCAGCAATGGTTTAATTCGGTTTGAGCAACTCATAATACACGACACCAAGCTGATCCCACCAAATACACAACAAGAGTTTTTTTCCATGAATATTTGGCTTAGCCGTAGATGTTGAAGTATGGCCAGGGGGTCCCCATGATTTCTTCCTTTTTGGATTATCATAGTGGATCCATTTTTCATCACCAGTGACTATACGGTGCAGAAAACCCTTTCATTTATACCTGGCAAGCAGCATTTCACATGTGGAAAATCGGCGTTCAACGCTTCTCGGTGTCAGTTCATATGGAACCCAATTTCCTTATTTTTGAATTATTCCCAATGATTTCAACCGATGTGAAATTGCTTGTTGAGTCACTCCTAATGTAAGTGCAAGTTCTTCTTGCGTTTGTACGAATCTTGATCCAATAATACTTCCAATTCCGCGTCTTCGTACACTTTCGGCCTTCCGCTACGTTCTTTGTCTTCGATGTCAAATTCACCGATCTTAAACTTTTGAAACCACTCACAAAAACTTCTCTCACTTAAGGCAGCCTCACCATATGCTTCTACAAGCAATCGATGCGCCTCAGCTGCAGATTTCTTCAAATTGAAGAAGTAAATCAAAAGTTCCCGCAAATGACGCTTATTCGGCTCAAAACTTGACATTTTCGCACACAAAATAATATATTATACTGATAAAAATTCACTAATATTTCAAAGTTATGTTGTTAAAAGATGTCCAACCTAACGACAATGACATTTTACATCTGACAATTTTAACCATAACTTACTGGTGGCGCCAACTTTTGTCAAACGGCGGCGGCTTATTTGTACACCTGATATAATTTATTGCTAACCTCTGAATATATTTTCATCTTTTGGCACTTCATACTTTTTTAAAATAATATTTGCTTCCTTGACTGATGCTTAGTTTCACGAAGTTTCTTTGTAGCATGTTTCACCATTCGTTAATATTTTATCCAATGTTGAATTTCTATGGTGGAGGTGGCAAATGCTGTACGTAAGCAAACTGAGAGCAGGATATGCTGGACAACTGCGCGGCGTTGATGAGCACATCAGTTTACTCCGAACAAATCAAGTAATGTACACGTCAACTACACACCATAAGAACAATGCAAGCTCCAAAAATAATTGATTAATTTATCTATATTTTTAAAGCCCTAAAGCGAGGTGCGCCTGTATATTATCGTTCCAATAAGTTGTACTTAACTTAGTAGATATAAAATCTATATTTCCTGTAAAAATCCAATTGGAATGATGAGAAAGTTCACATACCTAATTGGTTTATCCAATTGGAATGATGAGAAAATTCACATACCTAATTGGTTTATCAGCGTCACTCTGTGATGAGTCTGACATGTCTGTTGGCAAAGTATCAGCTCCGTTAAAATTTCCATTAACTGCTGTAAATAAGAATTCCATCATTATAATAACAAAAGTCTAAACTTTGAAACAATTATATCATTTATGTTTCAAAAAGGCCGCAAATCTCAAATCAACAAGACTTTCTTTGTTATTCCGCAATCTCAAAAGAAACTTTTTGAGAAGGTGTAGGCTATGCATAGCTAACAATGCTACTCATTTTGAACGTGAGTGGTTTTTAAGATAAGTTGTAGAAAAAAAAGAGGTTTTATTTTTTTTATCTAGAGCTCATGAAAGTTAGCGGAAAAATCAGACTTGCAAACATTTTTAAGATGATTTTAAATTTATTTCCAAATTTAGAGGGTTGCGTCGGTAAGTGATATTGTTGTACGTAAGACCCACTATTAAACTGCTTCCAAAAAAAATCACGATCGCAGAGAAAATAGTTTAGTCACACTTACAAAGTTAAGTCTAAAATCGGGTTTTTACTCAAATTTGACAAAAATCCAAATTACTTGAGAATCACTGAATATCGCGGAACATACATGGGGGTTAAATCGATAGGTATTGAGGTCCCCCATCACCCTGCTTCCGCTGATCGTCACCGGGTGTTACACCCTATATATATATATATAGTACTGTATTAAATTCTCATTGTATACAGTACCACCAACCAGTAAGATTTTAAAGAGTTCTTAAGTGAATACCAGGTTGGAATATTTAAAAAAAAAGGGCTTTCATCGAACCCAAAACCTTCAGGTTGGAAGACAGGCATTCTACAAACTAGGTCCCTGAGGTTATCAAAATAAATGAATATTGAAATTTTCCATATCTATGTTATTTTAAGACTAATGTGCATTTGAATATATATTAGCAGGTTAGCGATCCTGCTGCGATCCTACAAAACATATTTATTTTGGTTTGTTTAAAAAAAAATACAGTGGTCTATTTACTCTCCTTGATTATCAGTTCGCCAGATTGCTTGCTAAATTACTCAAATTTGCATTAAAACAGGCTAAATTCACTTCAATAACATGTGTAAACAAGGCTTCTTGCCCAAATTGCTATTGGCCAACTGGGTTAATATTAAACATATATTAAATAAGAGGGACTTCCCTAGATTTGGTAGATAATTATTTACATTGCATTTAATTTAGTCCACTATTAAACAAAACATTTTGTATGGTTGGCTTAAAAGACATATTCAATAATATTTTTTTTGATATCACCTCGAAAATGAAGGCAACAATGCCTTCGAAACATTCATCATTCTTTAACCCTTCAGGCTCGTATGCCTAAAACATATTTTCAGTCCCAGGGATGTTCAATTTTTTTTATGGAGATAGAGGTAGAATTGATATTAATATTTTATATAAGGTTTTATAGCATAATTTAACTCAATTAACACTTTTAGAATCACTGGAAAGCTTTTTTTTTAATCAGTTTAGATCATGGGTCGGCAACCTTTTGCTGTAACAGGGCCAAATATTTTACATGTGGATTAGTGCGGGCCGCACTTGGGCCATATGTCATTACAGTATACCTACAATATTTGTGTACAAATATTTTAGTTTTGAAAATAAAACGCTAATTATATATTTTTACGACATTTATAGTAGTTAATAAAATCAATGAGATTTTTCTGGCTCCATTTGACTTTTTATATTAGCTTGCATTTTTGAAGTAGAGACGCGTAGTAACGCGTTGCGTCTAAATGTGAATCTGATAACCGAGAACAGCGTTTGTTTTTTCGGTATCACTGCGTATCTGTTGGTTTCTGTCACGATAATATCGATCACGTCATTGGCGAACATGAACGTGAAACAGGGCACTGTTTTCGTCCATCCTTGTGTGGGATATTTGGTGCGCGTGCGGTGCACGTCATACGTCCCTGTGGGGAGTTTTGATGCGCGTGCGGTGCACGTCATACGTGTCTGAAGGGTTAATCAAAGCCAGTCAAACAAGGCAATAGCTTTGAAAATACTTTTAAACTAAATGAAACCAGGCATAACTGTTTGAAAACAGGCATAAAAAAAATATAACAATTGTGTTATTTACGAAATTTACTTATACATTAATTTAAAATGTTTTTGGAATTATTATCGTGTTGAGTTGTTTTAAGTGGTGGCCAATGGTAATTCGATGGCATTGCAGCTTTCATTCATCTATCTGTCAATAAATTTTACCAAATATAGTAAGAATGCAAAAAGCATCCACCGGTAATATTTTTTGACATCACCCTGAAGATGAAGTCTCGACATTTTCGAAATGTTGGTCATCATTTATTTAAGTCTGAGAAAATACCAGATTTCCTCAAGTTGTTCTAATATTTCATTGGTCCCCCATATATATTATTTACTTTTCCTTTCACACTTTTCTATTACCATGACTTTGGATATTTCAACATTCATTCTTCTTCACATTCTCATACAATTTACTTCTAAGACTCTGTAATAGCCTCTTTCTTTCTCCACTAACACTACCATGTAATTACCATACAGTAATCCACACACACATTCCCATTTCACATCTGTATGCCCCCTCCGTACTTATTTTACATATGAATGAATACATGTAAATACTAAACAACCAGGGTTATATAACATATCCTTGTTTTATCTCTTTCGAAATATGAAGTCACTCAGTCAAAGAACTATTCACTCTAATACATGCTCTACTTTTGACATATAATGATGCAATACCACACATTCATTTATATTCAACGCCATATTCATTCAATATTTTCCATAGCTTACCCTCTTATCATGCGGTCATATGTTTCTTCCAAGTCTACAAACAGTACACAAATATACTTTCTTATTTTTTGCTATACATTTTTCCAAAAGTTAGGTTATATAACATATCCTTGTTTTATCTCTTTCGAAATATGAAGCCACTCAGTCAAAGAACTATTCACTCTAATACATGCTCTACTTTTGACATATAATGATGCAATACCACACATTCATTTATATTCAACGCCATATTCATTCAATATTTTCCATAGCTTACCCTCTTATCATGCGGTCATATGTTTCTTCCAAGTCTACAAACAGTACACAAATATACTTTCTTATTTTTTGCTATACATTTTTCCAAAACCATACGCAAAGCAAACATCTGATTCACCCATCCTCTTCCACTTATTAAGTAATTCATTAATATATTTTATTTAATCCTGTCGATTGAGTCTTTAATATTATATTCCGAAAATGATCTTTAATTATAACAAAAAATAACAAATGCATTTCTTAGTTTTATATAATAAGTTGATGAGAGAATTGCTGATTTGAAAGTTGTAATGGCAGTGTTAAATAAATTGTAATATTCATAATATTGTTAAACAATTTGGCATGTTTATAATTAACGTGATCCCCGCGGGAAGCACAAACGCCTGTGATCTGACGACAATCCAAGTTTCAAATCACAAATACTTAAAAAAAATGACACAAAACCGGAATAAAAATTGAACTAAAATTTAAAATAATCTTTATTCTAGCGACATCTCTGAAAACCTTGTCAAATAATATATTAGTTTATGAGATATTGTTGAATAAACCGAGTGCCGAATTTTTTTGGTTTCTCAATATTTCCAGCATTAACGACCTGTCGCGCGGATCGAGTCCTGGGATGAGTCTCTCTTACGTAAATAAACATTACTAGTGCTATATGCATTTGATTGGGTGAGTGTCATGAAGCATTGATTTGATTGTAGCATTCCTTTGTTTATTTTACGTAATGTTTAGTTTATCTCCTTTATTTAATGAGTCTCCTTAAGAGTAATGACTATTATTTATTATCAGAAAATTACTTAAGTGTCATGTTTATTTGGTGTTGTAATCAAATATCAGTGGTTCTAAACAAAATATGTGTTTAAACTTAGAAATTAAAAAACACTGAAATTGTGCCGTGCACAGGATTCGTGGAATTTGATTTTTAACGCGGTGAACAGGTTAATAAACATGACTAGATAACTTTAAATTTTGTTATCAAAAATAATATTTAAACTAAGATTATAGTTTGATAATTTTTAGATTGTAATAAATAATTTGTTACAATATTGTCAACATTTTTTCATTTCAATAAATAAAAATAAGCCTGATTTTAACTAGTTTATGGTCATTTATGTTTATGACAATGACCATATGTTTACGACCATAAATATTGTAATAAAAAATTCTCTGCTTATATAAACTAGGTCAAACTTATTGCCATGTTTTTGTCTAAATATTTTTAATTTTTAAATTGGACATACTTTTTAGAGAAACACATGTGTTTTAATGAGTTGGTATTCTACCCACATTAGTAAAAATTGTGCTCATTATTACGTTGCTTATATATAAATATAAAAAGGGTCATTTTAATTATTTTATAATCAAATAAAATTATAAAGAAAGGAATCACGACTAAATGTTTAAATTTTTTTTACCGGTAACAACTTGACACATTCAATATGGCTAAACAGAATTCAAATAACCATTGAAAAATTTCATTGTGAGTGCTTTAGCTTATAACATAACTCCCGACAAAATTGGACAGCTTTATTCATTCGTACATGTTTTTTTAGTAAAAAGCTTTTACATTTTTTATTATATATAGCAACAATATGTTGAATATTGACAAACATTTATCTTTTGTGAAGTCTCTGTCAAGAGCACATTATTGGCCAGTAATAAAAAAACTTGTTAGACTGGCGGCTACCAGCATTTAGGGAGTCTATACTTTCTGCGAAAAATAATGCTATAAAGATGTGTCAATTTTGTTATTTGCTGTAAACACTTTCTTAGCTCACAGTATTATTTCGCGGACTTATGTGAAAAAATAGTCAAATACCCTTTATTGGGTACCATGAAAAAGTCAAGCGTTCTATTAACTAAGCCATGGAGATTGTCAATTTTAGACAAATTATACGATTGGGCTTGCAAAAAAAAACACTGTCATAATAGATAAATAGTATTATAGAGTGAGAAATGTATGTTTTTATTAAAAAATTATAACAAATTAATTGGAAATATTACAAACATTCACACGGCAAATATTGTAGTGTTTGCCAGCAAGTGAGTGATAATCAAAAATTTAAAAAAATCACATATTTCGAATTTCTTTCGATTAAAAACAAGTAAATCCGGAGTGACATAATCATACTAATAGGGTCTATAAGGGTATACGTCAGTAAATCCGGTGTGACATAACCATACTGATAGGGTCTATAAGGGTATACAACAGTAAATCCGGTGTGACATAACCATACTGATAGGGTCTATAAGGGTGTACGACAGTAAATCCGGTGTGACATAACCGTACTGATAGGGTCTATAAGGGTATATGACAGTAAATCCGGAGTGACATAACTGTACTGATAGGGTCTATAAGGGTATATGACAATAAATTATACCTGCTTTCACCTTTTTAATATATTTGAAGAATTTGAAATATAGACAATCTTTTAGCATATTTGTGAGTTTAATAAATTTTTAGTATCATCGTAATTTTAATTGAAACTGTCAAAATATAATTTTTCCAACGTTTGAATAATATATATTTATATCAAAATTGATTATATTATGAATAAAGAAATAAAATATAGAAACATCCACCACGAAGAGCATTTGGCTCAAAATGCATGATATAGATGACAAATGCAAATTACGATGTAAACTTATGAACACAGGAAGCTTTGAATGAATTGTGAAAAGAAAATGCTAAGAACACATCAGAAAAAACGAATTGTATTCAAGAAATACATTAGTCCCCCTTTATTCTTCGGTTTGAAAATATTTAATGGATGATTCCAACTTATTGTAAGGTCAACAGTATGCAGTAGTCAATGCTATATCATAATGCCTATGTCATTTACCTTATTTCATCTATCACATCACAAGAAGGTAAAACATAAGTAAAGAACAACAAGACATTTTGAGAGAGAGATAGAGAAACCCCGTTCATGTACTTTTATTACAGTATATTGTAATAATTGTTCTATTTTATTATTAGTACATATCATCGTGCCGTGTCTCTTGCGGCGTAGGCAGAGATAACAGATCTCTAAGCTTTTTTATCTGAGCACACAACTTTCTATTTTTCCTATCCACGCACACAATCTTCTATTATTCATACTTCTCCTCCGTCTACCTCCTCCACGCACATTATATCCGTTTAGTCATTCTTTCAACATTCATTCTCTCCACATGTCCAAACCATCTTGAAACTCCTTTCTTCATCTTACTTAACACATCCGTTTTATCCATGTACTCATTTCTGATGTCTTTATTCCACCTTCTTTCAAACATTGACAGTTCACAAATTGTTCTTAACCTTTCCTTCCCTGTGTTGGGTATCTTCTACACGTTGCTTCTAATAACCATCAATATCTCTATAAATATAATATATACAAGATTAAGATTTTAGGTATTCCTCCATAATATATTTACGCATTGATTTAAAAAATAATATTAATAATAATCAGAATTTATCGACTACATCGTAAGTATTTCGTGAATATCGGAAACAAATTCGCATTTAAACGCTGTGAATGCCTCGATCTTGGGCCTTGACGATAGGTGAAGAGTATGCGGGAAGCGCGACACCATTCGCATCTCACTTTTGCATACGTCACTGAATAGCGAGGAGCTCAATTGTCTCAATCTCGCAAGTGTAAGCCACGCCCGAGTTAGCCACCAACCCTGCCGCGCCGCAGTAGCTGTTGAGCTGGCAACGAGACTAGATCTACGCCCGTTCCGTGAGCGTTGCCAGATGGTTTTTTAATGTTTTCAGCAAATAAATCTCAATTATTATAATTTTTAACTTCAATTATAATTAATTAAGGGGATTATCTATGAATGTTCTTATTTTTCCGATTTAAAATCGCTAATTTTTGATCGCGTACTCACTACCCAACACCGTAACACGCGTTTCAATTTTATCACCGTAAGGGAAGGGTTAATGAACGCATCTCCACACCTTACTCTTATCCTTCTTCTGTCAAGCCCAAGTTTCACTTCCATTAATCAAGTGGGTTTACTGTCATTTTTGCTACTGTTGATATTACAAGTTGTTGTTAATCTCTGATTGTGCCTAATTTACAAATTAAACTTCATAATGGCATACAAAGAGTTCGGTACTATGGTATTCATGGCAACCACTGAAAGTCTTGGAATTGTATCTCGCAGGATAAGGGAGAACTACTATGCACACACATAATGAGATGTAAAGCTAACAAATAAAACTACGAGACACAAACAAATAAAAAAAATTATAACTTCAGGATCATTAAACCGTGAAGTTCAAGTAAACGTCACTTCATCAACACCTTATTAGTTCCGTCAGAAAAACAGAGATATCATAAAACACCTCCATTCAGGTTGGTCTACAGTCTGGTTCACATGTTCACGCAATCAATGGCTAAAATTCACAAATATACTGTAGTTTCGGATTGCTTCCACACCCTTTATTCTCCACAAATTTAGTATTTTACAACTTCCACCTGTTTCCAAACTTGAGTGGACAGAGATTTTCAACAAAAGAAAAAGTTGAAACTGCTGTTAAGACCTATTTTTAGTGTCTTATCATTTTTCAAAAAGGGTATTGTGATGGAATCGTGTTGGAAAAAGAATTCCATTCTTAGTCGAGCCGCAAAATATTCAATTCATCTTTGTTATAAGGTCCATATTAAAAAATGTAATATGGCCATACTACGGACCGAGAAGTACAGCGTGATGTCACGTGCCATAAATTAAATTAACATTAATGCGTTAATTAATAAAATGAAATGAATATTTCAATGTTTTCGAGACATTGAAAGCACGTTATAAATCATTCGTAATTCTTCTTCTTCAAATGTTGATTCTGCTTCAATTAATATGCAATTAGAATTAATTTATTTGCAATGCAACTAAGTTATACGTGAAATATACAGTAAAGAAAATATATATCGTTTTTATAAAAATCTAAACACAGAAAAACATATTAATTTGAAAGAATAAGCAACGAAAATGCTTGTGATATTTGGTTCAACTTACACATATATATGCGAACAAACTTTCTCAATAACAATATCCATGAAAATCCAACAACACCAAGATTAACTGATACCCATTTGGAAGCGATATTAAGGGGTCAACAACAAGCATGCAGCCTGACATGGAAACATTGACGGATGATACAAAGAAGTTAAATTATTGACACTGATTATTTTTGAAATATAATTATAATTGGAAGTGTAATTATTAAATTATAATTATTATATATAAATTGTTTCATTTAACTGTAGTGTTTTTTTTATGTATTAGCCCATAATGGCTTCTGTTAGACAATATGACTCGTTTAGATAAAAGTTTAGCCATGCCTAACGACCATATTCATTTGAAAAATCTGATCGAATGCCATGTAAATCAAGTGTTATTGCATCGTATTATATTATTTCTAAGTATACAATACAACCTGGCAGGCTTATCAAATCTGGATATTAACAGGAATCTAATCCACAACCTCTGAGTCAGAAGACAGGCGGCTTACTTATTAGGCCACTGAGGTCGTCCAATAGTATCTCTGTTAGCCGAAAAAAAAAGAAACGTTATACTAATATTAAATACTACTGAAGTATAAAAGAAACTTTATACTAATATTAAATACAACTGAAGTATAAAAGAAACATTATACTAATATTCAATACTACTGAAGTATAAAAGAAACATTATACTAATATTAAATACTACTGAAGTATAAAAAAATTGTTATACTTATTTTGTAAAACAATTTAATTTCGATTGGAAAATTAAGAATTTATGGTAACCGCTGGAACCCAATATTTTATAAAAAGGATTCCAGTCTGATTTTCACCTTAGGCCTTAGCCTCGCCTCTAGCTTCTTTTAGGTTGATTGGAAGAAATTACCACGTGGCAATAAGCCCCCCAGGTTGTACTGTATACAACGAAAGTATAATACAATACAATGATTTTTTAATTCAGTTGCCATCTTGCTATTTTTCCCAAATAAAAATTAGCTAACACATTAATACTCGTACAGTCACATCTAATCCTCAAATAAAGTTTGAGACTATACCATCTATGGTAGCAAATGATTTATGTAATATATTTGATTTAAATTGCTATTATATTGATATGTTACTATACACCGATACAATACGACACTATAGGCTATCACTCGTGGTCAAGTATGGTTGTCAACCATCCTATGGATGAAGACACCTGTGCGTGCGTATATTGGTTTATTGTGTGCGAATTGCTGCACTTCAACAAACACATATTCTTGAACAGTTTAAACCCAAAGTTTCGATAGCAAGGAGATTAAACTTGCAAGACGATTGGTAGGTTTAATCTGTTGCAGTCTTTTATTAGGTGGAGTTCTTTATATAGTTCTATTTTTATGTTGTTTAATAGTGCTATAAGAATTTATGACACATAGCATATAAGTTACATAAATTCCAAATGTAAAATGGTCTAAGAGTAATACTAGTCTGGAAGTGAATCCGATAGGAATCAAATCTGGGACACCTGTCTGTTTAGCGTGAATGCTAATGCCGCCAACTACTATATACTACAACTATACACCACAGTTCCATTTAAAAATTTGTCTATGGTTTTTATAGTATAGGAGTAGTTCTTTGAGCGCTATTCTAATAGATATGGCAACAATGTGGTTTTTTTTATGATAATATCAGACACATGGTGGATCATGATGCGAACATGATGATTGTAAGCAGAGGTATGTATACAGGCATGTTTGTTGCAGCGCCTCCACTGGAGGGTGGGCGATGCGGGACGGGGGTGTGGGTGTGGCGAGGGGTCACCTGACGACGTTGGTATATTGTCTTCATTCACCATGTTGGCCACACTGCTTGTCGTATCCATATTTTGCTCTATATAATCCTGATGAAAAATAAAAAATATTAGTTTAAACTGTTGGTATAATTTGTTTCAATATGACACATCGTTTTAATAAAATTACTTAGTTAATTCTGTCTTATAACACTCCTCCATGCATTCTTATCCTGAGAATATCTATATGTGTTTTATTAGTTTTCAGTAACCACTTACCATATATATCTGTGCCCTAGAGGATAAACCACAGGAGTCACATTTTACCCTAGAGGATAAACGACGTTGCATCATACAATTCCTGTGACTCATATGACGTTTATCCTCTAGGGTGCAGAGTGACTTCCGTGGTTTATCCTCTAGGGTACAGATATAAATTTTAAGAAAGACTTAAACTCACTTAAGTTTTTTAACTAAGAATAGAACATACATACATACCATCATGGCACTTATCTGTCACCTTGACAGGCAAGGCAGAGGACAGTGCACCAAACTTTCCAATATCGACACACATCATTCACCTTTTTTACATCCATACACCTTCCCACACAACTCTTACAATTTATCTTGACTACATTTCCTTCCTTCAAAATATTCATTCTCTAGATCCAACCATACTTTCCATGGTATTCATCTACCACGCCTTCCACTCACATTTGCACAATACATTTGCTTTATTAGTATTTCTTCATTCATTCGTTATACATGCCCAAACCATCTCAGAGTGCTCTTCTTCATCTTACTCAACATAAATAACTAGCGTAATAATAGAATATCTGGCAATATGTAAAGGATCGTCATATAGCATACAATGTCTCCATTTACAGTTTTTATTCACATGCTGTTTTCCTGAAATTAATTACCCATGAAGTAAATGGAGGGATTACCGTATATGTAAGAAATTTAATCATACATTCAATCTGAAGGCTTAAATCTTATACATACCAATTAATAACTATCAAATTGTACATTTATCTTCATCAATAAAAGATACTGTGACATTATTGATTATTATATAACACTGTCTGCAAATAATAAAAATCACAAATTTTCATAGTAATGAACTGCAATTTATGTACCTCAATTAAAAATCATAAATTATAGAAGCTAATGACTCTATTTTCTTCTTCTTTCTTGTTTTTCGCCATTCGCCCATCAAGAGCCCATTTCACCATTCGCCCACACACACACACACACACACACACACACACACACACACACACACACACACACCCACACACACACACAGCGCAACAATAGCGGCTATTCTGTTTATTAACAAAGCCAGCCAAGTCGAAATGTGCCTCGTCGCTCATGATGATTTTTTGCCAAAAATGGTGATCGTCTATACCGACCTGTAAAACTCGAGCACTCCAATCTCTCCGCCGTTTATGGTCATTTTCCTGTAGCTCTTGTATCGATTGAATTTAATACGGATAGAAATGCAAATCTTTTTTGATAATTTTTAACAAACATGACGGAGACAATTTTTGTGCACTCTTGTGCACGGCGTCGATGAGAGGTGCACGGACGTTCACCAACACTGCCTCACTACATCAATATTTTCTGGCGTACGTTGGCTACGTTGTCGCCCAGACTTTGCTTTATCTCCCAGTGTATGCAAATTTTCAAAATTATTCATTACACCTTGAATGGTTGACTTGCTTGGCACATGATTTAAACAAAAAAAAACACGCAATATTCTTCGCGTATTCACAAATAAATAATTATTTAAATAAAATATTTTGATAACTTCAACACGTGGCGGAGTTAGATGCTCCATAATAAATTTTTATCGACCACTCTCCACGACTGTCAAATATGAACTGACAAATGACAGCCAAATCAAAATGGCGGCCAAAAAAAACAGCCTGGAACATAAAATGTACGCTGTACATACCATTACACCATTTCTTTGTCTGGGTAGGCAGAGACAACAGAGCGTCATACTTTTTTATCTCGACAAACATCCTTAGCCTCTTCCTACATTCATATGCTTTTTCATACAACTTCTATGATTTCTCTGATTTTCTATATTTCATACTTTCAGAATACCATTCACTCGATCCAACCATACTTTCTTTGGTCTTCCTATCCCCCCCATGCATCCAATTTTTTCACATCCAACTTTTGCAGTGCCACAAACATCGTTTGCTGTATATTTTTTCATAGTATTTATATATATTTTTATACTATGAAAAATAAACAGCAAAATATGTAATTTTTATGTTTAGATTAATAGATTTTTCAAAGTCATCCATTCTTCTTCAATATATAATCCATCACTTATCATTCTCATTCTTCCTTCCATACTATTTCTAAATTCCTATTACTTCGTGTCATCTTGATATCACTCACAAATTATAAAATTGTATCAAAATAATTAAGAATTGAATTATAAATTGAATGAAATCTCGTAAATTTTATTGAATTTTTCAATAAATTGTATTTATATTTGTTGTTTATACATGACTAAAAGTGTATTTACCGCTTTAAGATTAGCATGTGAAGTGCTACGTGTACTGTTATATATTTTGATAGGATTTGACCGTGACATTGTCGTCTTTTTGTTTTTCAAACCATGCACCGCACTTTATTTCAACAAACGCAAAGACACTGTCTTTCAAATTACAGACCAACTAAACACAATCTTTAGTATTATGATAAAATATTTAAACAGGTGTGACTTTTGAGGAAAATTGACCTTTTTTAATGAACGAGACAGCAATAATTGGGCCATGTAGATAAGATTACGGTGAAAAAAAAAAAAAATCATCAGGGATTATGCTTGGTACGAAATTAAATTTACCTCTGCTATAGACTCGGCAGACAGTCTCATTCCAGACAACTTTTCTTCTTCAAGGAAGTTCTGCGGGTAGTCCTCATCGTCAGAGTTAAAGCCCAATTCTTCCCCGTAACAAATGTGAACCTGTTATTGAAACAAGAGTTATACAGGATGGTTTATATATATATATATATATATATATATATATATATATATATATATATATATATATATATATATATATATATATATATATATATATATATATATACACATACACATACACATACATCAGGTCTGTAAATATGAAACTGGAATTCGCTCATCGAATGCTTGTCGAAGCTTACGGTGAGCATGCTCTTGGTAAATCACAGTACTTTGAGTGGTTTTGTTTAACATACTACACATATTGAATTCAAATTTTATTTTTCTCTATTATAATCTTTTGAAACTATCAACATTTATAATCACATATTCTTTACCATATTTTACGGACTATAAGACACACTTCTTTCTTCAAAAAATTGCCTCCAAAATTCAGGTGCGTCTTATACTCGAAATTAATATAAAAATGTCCAGTGTTTGATTTAAAATGCTTGCTGTTATTCCGGGAGGACTTACTTCACAATTGCAACCTCTTGATGTCTCGATAAATAAATCATTTAAAGTGTATATGAGAGAGGAATGGAACAAATGGATGATGGATGAAACCCAACATGAATTCACGCCGAAGGGAGCTTTAAAACGACCTACAATTAAACAAGTGTGTCAGTGGATAAAAAAATCGTGGTCTAGAGTAGGAGAAGATATTATTGTTAAATCTTTCAAGAAGTGCGGCATAAGTAACGCTCTCGATGGCAGTGAAGACCATCTTATATATGAATAGTTTTCAGGGATTTTAAAGGTCAGTTCGGTTTTATAAACTTAGATTTTTTTTTAGTCTTGCTTTGCAATCTAATAATAAAAATGGTAAAAATGTTACTTTTTTTTAAAATTGTCTCAAAATTAAGGTGTGTCTTATAGTTCGTAAAATACAGTATATGGTAGTTATTTCAATCTTAGCATATAATATGGCAAGAAATTGTACGAATCACATTATTACAGACATAAAACAATAAAATCATATTTTATGACAAATATTTCTGTGGCGTTATGGCAGAAGTTGATATGTCCGTTTTACCTAAGTTTACAGGAGAAGAAATATTAACTTTGATAAGCTGTTAAAATCAGTATAAATAAGCATTTTTAAAGTCTTTCCAAACGATATATGTTTTGTTTGGATAATGACTGACACACCAAGTTTTGCCACAACATGCTGAGAAATATTTTCTATAAATTGGGAGAATAAACACAAAATGACAAAAAAAACGGACATATCAACTTCTGCCATAATGCCACAGATTTATAATAGATGTATAATTTCATTAAATTGTTAAAACTTCATGTTTTTTTATGTCCTGCCATCACCTATAAATATTTATATCGAACATAACCTTTTCCTTGTAAAATTCAAGTATATTTTTCCAAATCCTTCCCTTTTATTATTCACCAAGCAAATATTTAAAAACATTTCTTAAACCAATTTATAAAGCAAATGTAAAAAAAAATAACGGAGTAGATATATGTTAAAAAGCTACATTTACATGGTTCACCCTGTAGTTTCATATTCATGCACACATATGTATAGGAGGGCTCAACGATATGAATGACACATATGTTAGATAAAAGATAATACAAACTCAGTCAAGAATAATCTTAGAATTGTTATCAGTGTGAAAAAACAGTTAGCACACTACTGAAAAAAATAGTTAGCATACAATAGTAAAAATATTGTTATATTTAAATGTCGATAGTAACTATAAACATAATTTAAATACAGTAATCCCTCCATTTACGTTTATTCACTTTAAGGTGGTTTATTCTGTTTGGAACTAGAGGAACGGAAAATAACACCGAAGCGGCTGACTCTAGATAAATGAAAATATTTACCGATAAATGCTTTTTTATTTCACCAATTACATTAATCCTCGCTACACGTGTTTCCTCCTACCCCGAGGCTCTCTTCAGGGGAAATGATCCCAATTTGTTACGAGAGCAGTGCTTAGGTCAGACTGGTGTTGTGTTACATCGGAAGTGTGTGTTCTATTAGACCAAAGGAAAATGTTTACTGTTGACTCAGTTTCTACTCTTTGGTAATTTATTATTTATTTGTTTTGCTTATGGCTTTGTTGTAGCTCTAACGTTTCTAAATTTGTTGTCATATAATTTTTGTGACATATGAAAAACTTTAACTTTACTGTCTTTGAAATTATTTTTTGTCTATAATATGGCATGCAAATTCCGGAAAAAGGATTTTTAACACAAACAATAAGGATGATAAACTGCATAAGAGTGGAGTCTATGAAATAGAATATCCTTGTGAAAGTACATATATTGGAATAACACAAAGAAACACAAGCACAAACACCAGAATACAAGAACATAAGTGTTATCTATCTATAATTGCTCTCGTAACAAATCGAGGCAATTCCGTCTGAAGAGAGCCTCGGGATAGAAGATAGAAATATGTGTAGCGGTGATTAATATTATTAGTGGAATAACAAAGTAATTTAGTATGAAGTGCCACAAAGTAAAATCTGAAATCTTTGATCAATTCTAGATAAATTCTTTATGTCATCAACATTGACAATTAAAACAATCACTACAGTAACGATTGAGGATTCATCCAGCGACAGTGATTTTAAATGAATAGGTGCGGAAAATTGTAAGTTTTGTGATTTTTTTCCTTCGTATTGTATAAATTAATCATGTAACTCTCACCAAAATGTATTTTATTAAGTATCAGTAGGCTCTTAAATTGATCTATTAAAAAAAAAACACTTCTTCTTTCAAGTGCTACGAGGGTAGTCCCAAAAGTACCCGACCTAAAAAAGAAAACAAAAAATTTGGGAAAAAATATTTTTATTTCTCAACATAGTCTCCTTTCAGCTCGACACACTTTTCCCACCGATGTTCAATAGCTTCGATACCCTGTTGATAGTGAGAACCGTCGAGCGCCTCAAAATAGCCATCAACCGCAGATTTCACCTCCTCATTGTTGGCAAATCTTTTACCACCGAGCCATTTTTCAAGTTTGCAAAAAGAAAATAATCCAAGGGGGCTAAATCTGGCGAATAGGGTGCGTGAGGAAGCAATTCGAACTTTAATTCATTGATTTTTGGCCACCGTGATAACGGATGTGAGAACTGGTGCATTGTCTTGATGAAACAACACTTTCTTTTTCGCCAAATGCGGCCGTTTTTTCTTGATTTCATCACTCAAACGCTGCAATAAGTTCGCATAATACTCGCCGTTGATTGTTTTTCCTTTTTGAAGATAACCAATGAAAATTATCCCACGCGCATCCCAAAAAACTGACGCCATGACCTTGCCTGCAGATGGAACTGTCTTCGCCTTTTTTGGAGCCGATTCTCCCCTTTCAGTCCATTGTTTTGACTGTTCCTTCGTCTGAGGTGTGAAGTGATGGACCCATGTTTCATCCATGGTTATGAATCGACGTAAAAACTCGGCTTTATTGCTGTGAAACATCGCCAAACACTCGATTGAAACATCCTCACGACACTGTTTTTGTTCCATTGTGAGCAAACGCGGCACCCATCTTGCGCACAGCTTTCTCATGTCCAAATTTTCAATCAATATGCGATGTACAGCACATTTTGAAATACCTACCATGTCTGCTAGCTTGCGCACTTTCAATCGACGGTCATCCAATATCATTTTGTGGATTTTCTTTACCGTTTCTGGCGTGGTCACCTCATTTGGTCGACCACTGCGATGTTCGTCTTGGCAGCTCGTACGGCCTCGTTTTAACTCTGCCACCCAATATTTTACTGTTGAAAACGAAGAAGCAGACTCCCCCAGAGTAGAATCTAGCTCGGCTTTGATATTGGTTGGACTTAGACCTTTCAAATGAAAATATTGTATCACATAACGATGACCAATTTTTTCCATGTTTACAAATTCACTGAGAGCGTTCACTATTGATGGCTGCCAAACAAATACTAAACAACGTAGCGTCTTAAAACTTGAAACTTAAGCTTTATAAGTTTAGTACTTTCTACCATAGTAATTTTTTAAAGCAACAACCACCATCTATACTAGGTTAGTCAAAAAGTTTTGAAAGCAGAAATGAAAATACATTTTTTTTGGGGGGAAATCACTTTTATTGCTCAGTATAGTCTCCCATAAGATCAATACACTTGGTCCAACGATCTTCCAACTTTGTTGTCCTATCACGGAAGTGACTTTCTGGAAGGCCTGCAAAATACTCCTCTACGACGGCTATAACCTCTTAGTTTGATGAAAAATGCTTTCCACGAAGGAATTTTTTGAGGTGTGAGAACAGCCAGAAGTCAGAGGGAGCTAAATCTGGTGAATAGGGTGGATGCTGCAACAATTCGTACCCCAATTCACTGATTTTCGCGATGGTTTTTTGAGCTGTGTGAGCAGGTGCATTGTCTTGATGAAAAATGATTTTTTTCTTCTGCAAACCGGGTCTTTTTTCACAAATTTTTTCATCCAACTGGTCCAAAAGGTCACAATAATAATCAGAGTTGATTGTCTTACCAGTTTGGAGATAATCTATCAATAAAATTCCTTTTGCATCCCAAAAAACTGACGCTAACACCTTCTTGACCGATTTCTGGACACGAACTCGCTTCGGAGCCAAAGTGCCTGGTTCACACCACTCCTTAGCCTCTTGTTTTGATTCAGGATCATGGTGGTAGACCCAAGTCTCATCCATAGTGATGAATCGACGCAGAAAATCCTTTTTATCCTTTCGAAATTGCTCCAAATGTTGCTCAGAAAGTCGCATTAGAACGTGTTTTTGTTGCATTGTTAGCAAATGCGGCACCCATTGTGCACACAGTTTTTTGAAACCCAAAACTTCAGCCAAAATATGCCATGTTGTTCCATGTGAGATGCCTATGGTGTCAGCTATCACATCCACAGTCGATCGATGATCTTCCAAAACCATATCCTGTATTTTCGCTATGATTTCTGGTGTTGATGCACTTTTTGGACGTCCTGAGCGTGGATCGTCTTGAACGCTTAAACTCCAAAATCCATCGGTGAACGGTTGGAAATGAAGGAGAAGACTCCTTTAATACTTTCACCATCTTTGCATGGATCTCAGTAGCCGATAAACCTTCCAAAACAAAGAATTTAATCACTGCACGATATTCGGATTTTTCTATTGTTAAAAAATACACTGACACGTCAACTTCAAATGGCTTGTAAACAAAGAATGAATTGACAGATCGAAATGAAATTTTGAGTACGTTCTTATGAAAGATGAAATATTAAAATGGCGTAGAACTTTTGGTTTTTCTACTGCTCCATAGATGTCGCTTTCAAAACTTTTTGACTAACCTAGTATGTCAGGTCGGGTATTTCTGGGACCACCCTCGTATGTCAGGTCCCCCCCAACGTTGAATATCACTTGAGAGTAGATATCTTTGTCCCCGGCAGCCCGAAAAAGATCTCCAACGCCCTTTATGCCAGTCCAATCGCGTATATTGCGGAGCCAAGAGATTTGCCTCCTCCCAACCCCTCTTCGACCCTCTATTTTGCCTTGGATGATCAGGTGCAGTAATTTGTACTTTTCTCCTCTAAGTGCATGACCAAATAGGACACCTTTCGGATTTAAATATTAAAAAAAAAAAATAACTAAAGCTTTTTAAATTAAGAATAGAATATCTAGAAATATGCAAAAAAAAAAACATTGCTTATTTTACGTAGCATTTAATGGCTCAATTTACATTTTGTTTTTCTAGATTCAATAACCCGCATAAGTGGAGGGACGACTGTATTTTTTTAACTGTGGTTTAACTTTGATGTAACTCATGTTATTATTGTCTAAAGAGTAATATAAAATATGATTAGGGTTTATCAAAACCTGAAAAGAACCTTTCCCTTACATGGACATAAACAGCACCAGTATTCAAAATCATTCATAAAAAAAATAATAATATAAATTTTTACAAACTTCAAGAAACATTTATAAAAGAAAAACCCCACCATTCCATTGCTTAAATGCATTAAAAGTTGTAGCACAAATTGTGTTACTATATTAATCATAAAAAAATATATCAGAACCAATCCTACAGTCCGCGAGCATATACGCGGTATTTGAATCAAGCAGGATAAAACTATAGACCTTTTTAAATGCAGAAATTTATGATAATTTAAATATTAGGTTATTCAGAAATAATGTCATTATTTTAATGAACTATTTGATGGTTGTTTTACTTTAATTCGAAATAATTCAATCTGTAAAATAATTTTCCTTGCTAGATATTACTTTTAGCTATCCTCTCTGTTAAATTTTTAATACCTCTTTTATAAAAACGAAACCATTAACGTTTGATCAAATCAAAGCATTTCATAATGCATCGTCGCTATACAATCCCACCATATACATAAAATAATCCTTTTTGCAGTCAGTCCGGGTTTTACAGTTGGTTACCTGCTTGTAAGACAGCCATTGTTTTTTATTTCGATGATTGTAATAAAACACTCACTTTAAATACCTGGTCACTAGATGGTGTAAAACTTGTGTTTCTTTATATGTTATAGTGAACTAAAACTAGTAGATTTTGGTTAATTATAGCCAAAGGTTCACTATTACCGAGTTCACTATAACCGGAGTTGTTGACTATATTAAAGTACACAAATAATTGATATAAAAAATATATACCATATCTGTGGTCTTTGGTCTGTTTCTGATAACTTAAGAATGCCACTTTAACATTAGTTAAGTTAGACACTTTAACTTTAATAAATATTGCCAATTTGATTTCAAAATTTTATTATTATAAAAGAATTTTTGAAAAAAATATTCGACAGTTTTGCACTTATGTATCAGAAATTAGCCAAAGATCATAGATATATCAATTTTAAAAGCACATTCACATACCCATTGCCACATTTCCTGACTTGACATAGGTTGTTCCATCAAAGCATTCTGCCAAATTCTGAAGAGCATCAAATATGTTTTGTCTCTTCCGGCAAATGATGTTAGAAAGTGTTTTTCCGATTCCGTGCATATTAATATAGCATTCGGTATGACGAGGGCTGTCTTTTCTTTGGTTATAGCGGTTACATCTTTCCAACGGAGGGACAGGAATGTCTCCCAACGGAAGATGTTAGCATAGAAGCAAAGGTAGTTGGATGATACATATAATCGGCCATGTACCAAAATATCTTTTTGTATAGCGCACGAGTAATCTAAAAATACCACAAAATACATTTCCATTATTTAAAACCAGAAAAAAATTATCAAATTTTATTGAAGCATGAAAAGTATATACGAGGGCGGTCCGATAAGTACTTAGCCTCACCGCCCGATGGCACCACTATCGCAAGAGCAATTTTTTATCGCGTAGTACATTCTTGTTGACAGCTACTGTCAAAATTTCAGCCGAATCGGACACATAGTTTTGTTTTGACTGCGTGTGGAAGCGAGCGTGTCCGCGGATTTGATAAAAATGGAAAAAGAGCAATATCGGTCGGTGATTCGATTCTTGTTTTTGAAAGGGAAATCGCGCAGCAAAATCAAAGAGCGCTTGGATGCTGTGTACGGTGACTCTTCTCCTTCGATGGCGACCGTCAAAAATTGGTTTAACGAGTTTCAACGTGATCGCACGTCGGTTTTTGATGAGCCACGCCCAGGCGCCCCGAAAACGGCTACCGTGAGGATAACGTGACAAAAATCCACGATCTCATATTGGCAGACCGCCGATTGAAGGTGCGTGAGATAGCTGAGACTATCCTGCATGAAGTATTGGGCATGAGAAAGCTGTCGGCGCGATGGGTCCCGCGTTTGCTCACTCCGGACAACAAGCGCAACCGTGAGACAACTTCATAGCAGTGTTTGACGATGTTTAAGCGCAATCCGAAGGAGTTTCTGTGTCGTTTCGTAACCGTCGACGAAACATGGATACACTGGTACACACCCGAGACCAAGGAACAGTCGAAACAGTGGACTTCATCCGGCGAACGTGCTCCAAAGAAGGCGAAGACTGTCCTATCGGCCGGAAAGGTGATAGCGGTGCCATCGGGCGGTGAAGCTAAGTACTTATCAGACCGCCCTCGTACATGTACTAGTTGGCCTCCCAGAGCTTCTTTCAGTGGCCCAAAAAGATGAAAGATGCAGGGTGATAGATCAGGGCTATAGGGCAGGGTGATAGATCAGGGTTCCAGTTATATCCAACTCATTTCCTCCGATTGTTCGCAAGCTGCAGTATGGGGCCTCGCGTTATCATGGAGAAAAATCACAAAAAATATTGAGGGTGAAGAGAAACAACTGTGCAGACCCATGAGGTGACTTGAAGCTCTCAATATTTTTTCTAAGTTGGCACCAATGCAATAAACAATATTGTATTTGTATTTTATAGTACAATCTGAAGGGTTTAATGACATTTATTTATTTTTCTGGTACTATACAATGATCAAAGATCACTCCAAAATCCAGCCATTCCAGAAGACTGATAGCCTCATCTGTTTGCCCAGTCTATCTCAACTAAACGGTTAACACTCTGAAACCTAGATGATTTCAGTGTAGTGTACCAGACCACAATCTCTTGGAATAGCACATGGCACTCTATTCCAAACACCAGAGAATTGTCATATAAATAGGTGACAAGTGCTGGGTTAAAATAAAAGTCAAAGAATATTTATATCATGAAAAATAAACATAAAAAACAGCATTCTAATGTCCTCAATAGCTGGGGAAGGCATGGTGAAAAGAAAAAAGGATTGAGAATTGGTAAAAACATGCCACATCCTTGAAGCAAGATGTGTTTTAAGTCTGACTAAAGAGGGAAGGAGGTCTGATAGTATATAGATACTATGAAAAAGGAAAAGCGGCAAACTTATTGCACCAAGTTAACTTGTATGGTTGCGACATGGAAGCAAGCATAAAAAATGACATGAAAGCAAGCATAAAAAAAACATTTGTTCAAGCATTAAGACATGTAAAATGTGGGTGTATTGTATTATTGTATCGTATTACACTTTCATTGTACAATATATACAACCTGACGGGTTTGTTGTCATGTGGCAATCTCTTCCAACCAACCAGAAATATGTTCAAGTGAAAACAAACTAGAATTGACTTTGAAAAAGTTGAGTTCCAATGGGAATTGAACCTACAATCCCTGGGTCGAAAGACAGAGTCAGAGACTTGCCAAATGGGGCATGGCGGTCAATTATCAAATGAGAATCACAAATGCAGAAGTCTTAAGACAGGTTGAAAAGGAATGTGAACTCTTGAAAACAATCAAAAGAAGAAAGGCATGAAAAATATGTTACTTCAGTCAATAATGACGGGCCGGAACGCAGTCTGAAGAGGGATCCGGAGTAGAAGAAAATCCCGTCTTGGAAATGTCTCGACAATGGATGGGTGGTTAGTGAGTGGAAGAGCTATTTTGTCTTACCAGGAATAAGAAGTTGACTGCCAACCTTCACCAGTTAGAGACGCAAGCGAGGAAGAACAAGGCAAACTTCTATCATAATTTAAATGGATCCTATTCAATCTTCAATTACCTTCAACCACACTGTGTAACTAAATATCCGTCTACAGAATTTTGTCATTCTTGGGCTAATGCCATTTCTTTACTACATAGTCGAATCAAGAAAGGAATCTGAGATAATAAGCAGCGAAAGACTTACATAACAGATAAACGTGCCTGAAATGTGTAGAGAGTGAATTAAAGGAAGACAGAGGAAATAATGGAAAGAGAGATTTTAACTGGAATAAAAGTAAGAAGCATAACATACTAACAAAAATAAAAGGATAATTGATATAGCGCCATTTAGAGAACAGACCCTCAAAGGCGCTCTAACTCGGGAATAAAAATCCCTTCATATATTATTTACAGTTAAGTTATTATGGAGATTTAAATACATTGTAATTTGTTTAGTAAAATACTGTTTATCCCACTTAATATAACGGTATAGTCCTACCGGTTTCTAGGCTTTCACCTCATCATCAGGGGAGCACAAACAAGACTCTTTTTCTTCTTGGTATTTTTTTTATCCACTTTGCACGGATTTCTCCTGTTACACAAAGAGGGTCTGCTTCTAGCGTTAGCTTATTCGTTAGGAATAATATCAGCCAGGATTCTTTTCATACTGCTAGACGGTACCGAGAATATATCAACAGTGTCATTCAGTTGGTTCAATATCTCTATACCACACGTGACTGAGTGTTTAGCCATGATATTCGTCCTGTAAGTTGGTATGTGGAACAGAGGGTGATTCCTTACATGGCTATATTTATTGGGTACATATAAACTTAGTGCTTCTAGAATCGCGGGACAGTTAAAGCAACCTTGGAAAACCTTTATTAGGAATATCACAATGGATTTTTGCCTTCTTGTTTCGAGGCTTCTATAGTTACACACCGTGAGAAGTTCGGCACGGTGAGCATATTTTGGGTAATCGCCCATTGTTCTGTACCATAGATATCTGAGGATTTTTTTTTGTATTTGAGCTGATAAGGAGCCCAAACTGTAGATGCATGTTCTATTGTAATTTGATTCTAATTAGATAATTCTATAAGTTTCGGAGGATATCGGTGCTGTTAAATTCTCTTGATATTCTCATTATAAAACCGAGTAGTTTGTAACAGTCCAATATCAAACGTGAGACATGGTTAACGAACGTGAGTCTGACATCAAAGGTTACGCCCAAATCTTTGAATTCAGAAACTCTGTTTAGTGCCACTCCCTGTATAGTATACTGATGGTAGTGAAATAAAATGGTGGATTGGTGAAAACGGTATTGTTTGTGCTCCCCTTATAATGAGATGAAAACCTTGAAACCGGTAAGGTTATACCGTTATATTAAGTGGAATAAACCGTATTTTACAAAAGAAATTACAAAAAGTTTATTCTATTGAAAGATTAAAAATATTACAATAAATAAAATTAGTTGAATGTTATAATAGGAAGGTGGAGGCTGCGGTTAAGAGATTGTGTACTTCCCAGCATCTGCATATGTTTAGAAAAACATTTGTTTGTATGAAAGATGAATGCAAAGGCCATGTGTGTAAATATAAAGTTGTGGAGATCTGATTTCCCTGTTTGTCCCAAAATGGACATGGCGTGATGGTATTTCTCTACTTTTTGTATATTTACTCACCCATAAACAACAAGCTGCAATATATTGTCGACTCAACACAAAAGCCATAATCAAAGAAAGCCTGCACCTGCATTTGGTAGAATAAAAAGAAAGCATAAACGCTCACCTACGATGAGTCTCTCTTCATCCGGTACATCCTTGAATATTTTCTTGAAATCTTCAGATCTGCTTTTATAAGTCGGATACAAAGCACTATACCAGGATTTCTTCTTGGTTCTGCCCTCTTGAGATTTGTTTTGACTTCCTGCCGAATTAGCGGTAGTTAGATTTATTTGGGTGGTATTCCTAGGATGGCATTCTTGGCTGGATGACCGGTTCAAGGGTGCAGGAGTCGTCTGCTCGGGTAGAGGAGAGCCGAGAGAGAAGGATGGTGGTTGAGAAGAAGACTGTACAATTGGTGAAGCGTCCGTTGCACTCTTCGAGTTTGTGTTCCCCCCCTGTTGACAAACAAGAAAATATTTCTCTGAGATATATTTATAAATGTCGGAATATGGATGAATATATTGGTTGTACCAGAAAATTCCTAAAATTCAAATTAGAGGAGAAAATTTGGTGTTAAATTATTATAATTCCATCAATATTTACGATTACAGTACATTACATTACACCTAAAGCCAAATGTCTTATTATCATATATCAAAAGATCTACAAAGGTTTCTTTGTAGTTTATCTTCCTGCAGTAAGTTTTCTGCGGTTTTCTTAAAAATATGTTAATCTGAACATATGCAGACCCAGGGAAGTATTTAATCTAATGGCCGCAGTGCAGTCACTATCATTAACACTACATTTTATCCTTACACTCAACTTATGTGAGTTTCATTTTGTGATATTTTTAATGTCAATAATGGTAGATTCAAGTCCCGAGTTGGAGCGCCCTTGAGGAGAAATTGCTTTCTAAATTTCGCTATATCAGGTCTGTAAATATGAAACCGTTTTTTTTTTATAGAAAATACACATTTATTGTATGAAAATGGTAAAAATTATTTTATTCAAAGTATTGCTCATCGCTAGTTACACATTTTTCCCATCTCTCTGGCAATTTGTGGATGCCACGCCAAAAAACGTTTTGTCGTTTTTCACGCAATGCTTGGTTCAAATCCATCATTTGTTGTCGGTAGCGTTCAGTATTAACGGTGTCGCCAGGTCTTAGCAGCTCATAATAGATAATTAACCCTTCTGACCAAACACACAGCATTGTCTTCCGTCCATAGCGATTTGGCCTTGCAGCCGATGTCGCTGGTTTGCTTGGAGTTACCTATGATAATTTATGCTTAGGATTCTTGAAATATATCCATTTTTTATCGCCAGTCACAATTCGATGGAGAAATGATTTTCTTTTGTACCTGGCGAGCAGCATTTTGCAAGGGGTTTTTCGGTTTTCCTGCTGTCTTTCATCCAGATATATAATATAATGTGGAATCCATTTTTCCACCTTCTGGATCTTTCCCATGGCTTTCAAACGTATGGAGACGGCTTCTCGTGTCACATTTAATTGATCCGCGAGTTGTTGTTGCGTTTGAGCATCATCCTCATCCAACAATGCTTGCAATTCGGCGTCTTCAAACTTTCTCGGTGGTCTTCCACGTTCTTCATTTCTCACGTCAAAATCGCCACTTTTGAATTTTTTAAACCACTCAAAGCACTGTGATTTACCAAGAGCATGCACACCGTAAGCTTCGACAAGCATTCGATGCGATTCTGCGGCAGTTTTCTTCAAATGGTAACAGAAAATCAATGTTGTCTGCAAATCGTAGTTTTCAGGCACAAAAACAGACATGTTCAACGCTATGAAAACATATGTAGTTGTATTTAACTTGTATTGTTGCGAGTCAAAAGTCTTTGACAAATGTAAACACAAGAAAAAGGCGCCAATGACGCGGTTTGACAGTCACTACATTGACAACTAGAGCCATCTATGAGCAAATTCCGGTTTCATATTTACAGACCTGGTATAAATTGTCCTTTTGTTATTATTATGACATTCTACTATCTATCAGACAGACCGAAAATTCTTACATTGTTGACCAAAAACGCTGTAGCTTATTAGACATTATCTTGAATCGTTAATTTTGGATTTGATTTATTAGCATGGACATCACAAATGTTTTATTTTGTGGCAAAGATAGCAGAATTGTTTTATCAAATTTATACAGTATCAAACAGCGTCAAAAATGTATCCACAATAACTCTACTCATTTTTAAATGTAAGGGTGCAAGAAAAAGAAAACACACTATGATGAGTTACTAGAATTCACTTCAACTCTAAGGTAGAACTTTCTGGTTCACCAATATTATGATTTTGCACTTTTTGACTCTTATAGACCCGAAGTACCGATTTATACGCACGATTTGGTTGTTGAAATGATTTATTAGCACGATTTGGTTGTTGAAATGATTTATAAGCACGATTTGGTTGTTGAAATGATTTATTAGCACGATTTGGTTGTTGAAATGATTTATAAGCACGATTCGGTTGTTGAAATGATTTATTAGCACGATTTGGTTGTTATCACTTGAAAACTTGAACTTTATATTTAATGCAACTGTCATAAACTTTTGTCAGTAAACTGCGCACCTGAAATGTACTTTTCTCATCGTATTTTTTTTTTTAATATTTCAAATTGTATTTCTAATTCAGTTTTTTTACTTATATTTATTTTTTATTGCGTCTTAATAGTAGGTAAATAAATCCTTTGTCCATAATTTATACACTTAAAATATACTTTTCTCATTGTTTACTACATACAAGCGATAAAATAATTAAAAATCTTTTTATATAATTTAAAAACTAGAAGATAAATAAAACAACCAACTTTTCTAAACACAAACTAAAACTATGAATCTAATAACTAAAGTTAAACATATTATAATACTTAATAAAATATTTAGTTCTTATAAGTTTGTAACAAGGGAACACTGAATTTCCCTTTAAATTAAATATATACTATGCAGCTTACCATTAATAATTGAGAAAATCCCATTTTATACTTAAAGACACCGAATAACACACTTAATTCAATCAAAAGCTATTGATTTCCTAAAAAGTAATGTTTTTGTCACTAACCTGACACAAGTGTTAAGTAATAGATATAATGAACTTATCACATTTGGTATGAAAATACGATACACAAATATAAATATTTGTTTATGCCGTGATGATAAATTAAAAGATTTAAAATAAAGATGACAACAAAAACATTATTACGTTGACATCTTTAACACATTGACTACTGAATAATTTCTTTTAAAATCACAATGTTTAAAAATATGACAATATTTAAAATTCTTTAAAAAAATAGTAAAAACATTATAGTAGATATAATTCATTGTCATATACCAGGGTTGGGCATACATGAGGTCAACGAGAGCCACATTCTGGATTTTCATCTATATAAAGAGCCACACCTTAGTATATAATAGGGGTGGGCATACACGAGGTCAACGAGAACCACATTCTGGATTTTCATCTAAATAAAGAGCAACACCTTAGTATATAACAGGGGTGGGCATACACGAGGTCAACGAGAGCCACATTCTGGATTTTCATCTATATAAAGAGCCACACCTTAGTATATAACAGGGGTGGGCATACACGAGGTCAACGAGAGCCACATTCTGGATTTTCATCTATATAAAGAGCCACACCTTAGTATATAACAGGGGTGGGCATACACGAGGTCAACGAGAGCCACATTCTGGATTTTTATCTATATAAAGAACCACATCTTAGTATATAACAGGGGTGGGCATACACGAGGTCAACGAGAGCCACATTCTGGATTTTCATCTATATAAAGAGCCACACCTTAGTATATAACAGGGGTGGGCATACACGAGGTCAACGAGAGCCACATTCTGGATTTTCATCTATATAAAGAGCCACACCTTAGTATATAACAGGGGTGGGCATACACGAGGTCAACGAGAGCCACATTCTGCGCACTTTGCGCACATAAAGAGGCAGGAGATGCGCACCTTACACATTGAAATCACAGCACACACGTATACACCAATACTTGCGAAAGTACAAGTATAATGGGTAAAGAAAGTATCTATATTTTTATAAGAGACATTGGAAGCTGCGCTTAACCCAACGAAGAGCCGCATGCGGCTCTCGAAGCCGCATTTGCCCACGTCTGTCATATACCCTAACAAATATGCCCTTATAAATTGTAAATATTCGATAGATAATAGAAAAGTTATGAGAATTATTGATGTCAGTAGTTTTATGCTTCATAGATTATAAAAAAGCATTTGACTGTAAAATGGAAGAAACACTGTACCAACATACGAAGGTGGTCCCAGAAGTACCCAACCTGACGCATAGATGGCGGTTATTTCTTTAAAAAATTACTATGGTAGAAAGTACTAAACTTATAAAGCTTAAGTTTCAAGTTTTAAGACGCTACGTTGTTTAGTATTTGTTTGGCAGCCATCAATAGTGAACGCTCTCAGTGAATTTGTAAACATTGAAAAAATTGGTCATCGTTATGTGATACAATATTTTCATTTGAAAGGTCTAAGTCCAACCAATATCAAAGCCGAGCTAGATTCTACTCTGGGGTAGTCTGCTCCTTCGTTTACAACAGTAAAATATTGGGTGGCAGAGTTAAAATGAGGCCGTACGAGCTGCCAAGACGAACATCGCAGTGGTCGACCAAATGAAGTGACCACGCCAGAAATGGTAAAGAAAATCCACAAAATGGTATTGGATGACCGTTGATTGAAAGTGCGCGAGCTAGCAGACATGGTAGGCATTTCAAAAAGTGCTGTACATCGCATATTGACTGAAAATTTGAACAATAAAGCTGAGTTTTTGCGTCGATTCATAACCATGGATGAAACATAGGTCCATTACTTTACACCTGAGACGAAGGAACAGTCAAAACAATGGACTGAAAGGTGAGTATCGGCTCCAAAAAAGGAGAAGACAGTTCCATCTGCAGGCAAGGTCATGGCGTCAGTTTTTTGGGATGCGCGTGGGATAATTTTCATTGATTATCTTCAAAAAGGAAAAACAATCAACGACGAGTATTATGTGAACTTATTGCAGCGTTTGAGTGATGAAATCAAGAAAAAACGGCCGCATTTGGCGAAAAAGAAAGTGTTGTTTCATCAAGACAATGCACCAGTTCACACATCCGTTATCGCGGTGGCCAAAATAAATGAATTAAAGTTCGAATTGCTTCCTCACGCACCCTATTTGCCAGATTTAGCCCCCTCGGATTATTTTCTTTTTCCAAACTTGAAAAAATGGCTCGGTGGTAAAAGATTTGCCAACAATGAAGAGGTGGAATCGGCGGTTGATGGCTATTTTGAGGCGCTCGACGGTTCTCACTATAAACAGGGTATCGAAGCTATTGAACATAGCTGGGAAAAGTGTGTCGAGCTGAAATAAGACTATGTTGAGAAATAAAAATATTTTTTCCCAAATTTTTTGCGTTTCCTTTGTTAGGTCGGGTACTTTTGGGAATACCCTCGTAGTTCTGCAACAGTCAAAGTCAAAAACATCAAGTACAAACAACTAAAGTCAACTATGGAGAATATATTATGAGGAGAACATTTGAAAACTTGAACGGTAGCTATTGGTGGAAGAAAGTCCTCAAATTTGATATATGCAGATAATACGACATTAATTGCTTCATCAAAGGAAGACATGGCTATGCTTCTTAAAAAGGTGGAACACGAGAGCAAGCTCCTGGGTCTGGAAATCAATAGGTCAAAAACTAAGTTAATGATAATAGACCGCAGTAACAAACTGCCACCGAATAATGTGAATCATGGTCTAGAAGTAGTTAGTGACTTATTATCCAACAATTGAGGATGCGAGGCTGGGGGGAAAAGAATGGCAAAAAATGTTATGTCAAAACTGGAAACTATATGGAATATTTTAACCATTATGATGAAAATACGCCTAGTTAAGTCTCTTGTCTTGGCAATATTTATGTACGGTGCAGACTTGGAGACTCAAAGCAGGCGAGATACGAAGAATAGATGCATTTGAAACGTGTTGCTGGAGAAGGATGTTATCAATTTAATGGACAGCAAGGTGAAATAATGCCTCAATTCTTGAAGGACTGAGAAACACCGACTAATTGTCGACAATATGCCTTCGACGAGTTCTCCGATTCTTTGCTCGTGGTCGAGGAGACAGAAAGAGTCCCATTGCGCTGGACTGACCAAGTAAGAGAGAAATAGGAATATCCATAACAAATGCTGTGAGCCGTGGAGTGCAGAGAGGTAGAAATAACTAACAGATGTCCACACCTTTCTATCTATGCACACAACTCTTGTCTCATACACATCTATACATTTTATACATATGTTACATATACTATACTCTCGTCTCATACACATCTACACATACTATACATATGTTACATATACTCTCCTGTTTCTCATACATTTATGGAACAAAGTGATTAAGGATGAATGTGAATGTAAGGCTGAGTAAGATGAAAAGAGTACTCTAAGATGTAATTTGTTTTATCAAACACTGTTTATTCCACTTTATGTAACGGTATAACCCTACCGGTTTCAAGGTTTTCACCTCATCATCAGGGGAGCACAAACATGATGATGAGGTGAAAACCTTAAAACCGGTAGGGTTATACGGTTACATAAAGTGGAATAAACAGTGTTTGATAAAACAAATTACAATGTATTTAAACCTCCACAATGTTAATGCCTTAACTATAAACCATATACTCGAAGATGGTTTGGCCATATTGAACGAATGAATGAAGAAAGACTAACAAAACAAATAGCCCTTGTAAATGTGAGTAGAAGGCGTGGTAGAAAGGAAAGTATGGTTGGATCAAGTGAATGATATTTTGAAAGAAGGAAACAAAGAGTCAGAGAAATTGTAGGAGTTGTATGAGAAAGCATATGGATGTAAAAGAGGCGATGAATGTGTGTCAAGATACGAAAGTCTGGTGCTCTGTCCTCTCTGCCTACCAGGACAGAGAAATGGCGTGATGGTATATATGTATTTGATGTTTTATTAATTTTTGTATTATTAAAACACTATAGAACTCCATATTATGAATTAATTTAATAATTTTACACTGTTAAACTGTTTTTGACTAATTATAATTGAAAATTGGTACATACACATATCTATAACTTTTGTACAATAATAATCTACCTATATATAGTGGCAGTTTTATTTTTGAATGAAATTAAATGCAAAATGAAAAGAGTATTTAAATTGAATTAAGGATAGGGGTGGCGTTTTTGGTATTTGCACACAGGTACCTCTAGCCTTTTTAGCATTCACACACAGGTATCAGCTGTACCTCTCGCAGCAGTACTACCCTAGCCTTATAAGTCTGGAATATTTGATCAAAGCAATAATTCGATTGATCACATAGACATGTCTTCGACATCTTTCCAGTTGTAGTTGAGTGTCACTGTTTGTCAGGTTGATGAGAGCGTGCAACGGGTTTTTTTTTGTGTAATCAAAAATCGGAAAGAAGTATCGATTTATTTTTTAATGCTAAATATCCTCAGTGAGATACAGGCAAAAGCCTAGTTTACTGGGGATACGACAAATGAAAGGCAACAAACCCAGATCCATTAAAATTGTATGTCAAAATCAAATTACCTGTTGTTTTTTCTCAAATTGTATATATTTCTTGTCATGTGTAATAATAAATAAATAAATAAATAAAAATATGTCAGTGTTTATGTAAGTTATATATGTCGAGTTCATTGTTTTGAATATTTATTCAATACAGATAACGTAACCAAATAAAATTTATCATTCCGAAATTAGAGTAAATGAGATAAAACAAATCTGACTGAAATGAGAGTGTAATGAATGTATCAAGGCTAGATAGGGCTGCCATTGTAAGAAGACAGTGAATTTATTGTAGCTACTTTACAACAAATGTAGAAGTTTAAAATAGTACATAAGAAAATGCACATTAAAAAACAGAATAAGAATTATAATTAAATAATTGTACACTCCTTAAAAACTAAACACTCCCTTGCATATAATATTCAGCTTGAGTTTTGAATCGCGATTGCGGAGATTATATGGGCAAACTTGGATTTTTGCAGGGTTCAGTTTGAGCTGATATTTCCTATAATATGAAGTTAAAACTTTTTTCAATTTGCTTTTGACTTCTTTGAAACTCTTGCCATGAATTGCAATGCCATGAATCATCCGAATATGTGTATTGTTCGATACTCGAGATACTTCTAGCATTTATAAAATTGACAATCAATTATTAGATTTACATTCACTCTTACTCATTTAATACTGTTGCTATATACTAGGTAAGTCAAAAAGTTTTGAAAGCGGAAATGAAAATACATTTTTTTTGGGGGGAAATCACTTTTATTGCTCAGTATAGTCTCCCATAAGATCAATACACTTGGTCCAACGATCTTCCAACTTTGTTGTCCCATCACGGAAGTGACTTTCTGGAAGGCCTGCAAAATACTCCTCTACGACGGCTATAACCTTTTCGTTTGGTGAAAAATGCTTTCCACGAAGGAATTTTTTGAGGTGTGAGAACAGCCAGAAGTCAGAGGGAGCTAAATCTGGCGAATAGGGTGGATGCTGCAACAATTCGTACCCCAATTCACTGATTTTCGCTATGGTTTTTAAAGCTGTGTGAGCAGGTGCATTGTCTTGATGAAAAATGATTTTTTTCTTCTGCAAACCGGGTCTTTTTTCACAATTTTTTTCATCCAACTGGTCCAAAAGGTCACAATAATAATCAGAGTTGATTGTCTTACCAGTTTGGAGATAATCTATCAATAAAATTCCTTTTGCATCCCAAAAAACTGAAGCTAACACCTTCTTGGCCGATTTCTGGACACGAACTCGCTTCGGAGCCAAAGTGCCTAGTTCACACCACTCCTTAGCCTCTTGTTTTGATTCAGGATCATGGTGGTAGACCCAAGTCTCATCCATAGTGATGAATCGACGCAGAAAATCCTTTTTATCCTTTCGAAATTGCTCCAAATGTTGCTCAGAAAGTCGCATTCGAACGTGTTTTTGTTGCATTGTTAGCAAATGCGGCACCCATTCTGCACACAGTTTTTTGAAACCCAAAACTTCAGCCAAAATATGCCATGTTGTTCCATATGAGATGCCTATGGTGTCAGCTATCACATCCACAGTCGATCGATGATTTTCCAAAACCATATCCTGTATTTTCGCTATGATTTCTGGTGTTGATGCACTTTTTGGACGTCCTGAGCGTGGATCGTCTTCAACGCTTGTACGGCCATGCTTAAACTCCAAAACCCATCGGTGAACGGTTGGAAATGAAGGAGAAGACTCTTTTAATACTTTCACCATCTTTGCATGGATCTCAGTAGCCGATAAACCTTCCAAAACAAAGAATTTAATCACTGCACGATATTCGGATTTTTCCATTGTTAAAAAATACACTGACATGTCAACTTCAAATGGCTTGTAAACAAAAAATTAATTGACAGATCGAAATGAAATTTTGAGTACGTTCTTATGAAAGATGATATATTAAAATGGCGTAGAAATTTTGGTTTTCTACTGCTCCATAGATGTCGCTGTCAAAACTTTTTGACTAACCTAGTAAATCAATTCATTTGGTTAATAGTTGAAATAAAATCTCTGTCAAAAAGATATATACAAGTATTAGGGGTAGCAGGAATTAATCCATTATTTTTAGGCACTGTTGGTTAAGTTTAGTTTGTGACCATACACGATAGAGTCAATGTCTCTGGAAAATTTTATTTTGTAGTCCTATTCATTAATTTTTTTTTAATGTTAAGATTAAATTGTCAAATTTCAAGACTGATGAAGAACACATCAGACATTATTTGCTGCTATTTTACTATCAAGGTTGGAATGTGAGCAAGGCCACAAAAACCATAACCAACTTATACGGTGAAGTGTACACTATCAAAAGATGTCAATGGTTGTTTAGAAAAATTTAATTGGGTAATAGATATTTAAAGGATGCGCTTAGATCAGGATGACTTTCAAAATTTTACGATAACCTGCTGAAATTGCTAATTGAATCAGATCCTTGGCCAACTATCGAGGGACTGTCACAGAGACTCTTATCTCCATGGTTCACAATGTAGGTATTTGATAAAACAAATTACAATGTCCTTTTTTGGCTTTTCAGAAAACCCATGTCAGTGACTTAAAAGCTTTCCAACTGCAATAATCTTATGCCTCGTGACACCTTTCGTCGGCATTATATTTTTATGGCATCATTTAATAATTTACACATTCATGATGCATAATATTAATCATTTGCACATTAATGATGCATAAAATTAATCATTTGGACATTAATGATGCATAATATGCCAGTAACCGATGTTTCTCTTTACGAAGTCGATTAGTAGAATTCCCTAACAATCTCTTAAAAATGTTGCTATAACATTTTTTCAGCTTGTCACCTTGATTTTTTGGGCCATGATGATTTCGGACACCACCATTTATTTATCAAGTATTTTTCGACAAAAGATCATGATACAAACCATTGTTTTTTTCCATCATGATAATTAATTCAATTATTTCTTTTTCTTTTCCATCACAGAACATTCAAAATTCATTGCATTGGCTCTTGCACTTATGCAACTGTTTCTGTATTAAGTGTTTCTGTTGGTCTGTTTTGACAAGGGTCCTCTTCAACCAATTCTCTGTCTAAATGAAACTGTTTACCCTAATCTTTCACTGTGGAATATGACGGATAAGATTCTCCATAGAGAGCATCTAAACATCGTAATTTCTGCCAGGTTTTTGTCTCATTTTGAAAGGAAGTTGATAACTTTGATAATAGCGTGACTTTTAATTTTTAACATTTTAGAATATAACGTCACAACACATTTTCTATCGACCAGTTGATATACTATTGAAGGTAAAGGTATCAAATTTTAGCTGTAGTATTGCCTGAATATGCGACGGGAATGACCTGGCTGGATAACGAATTAAAAATGGACGCTCTCAAGGGTTGATATCGAGTCCTCCACTCTTTGGCTTATTTTCATTTAATCTTCCAGATGTTATAGAAATTGTAGCTACCACCTGTATGTGGACGATACTCAACATTGTAATTCTTTAATTGTAGCTACCACCTGTATGTGGACGATACTCAACATTGTAATTCTTCCAGAAGTAATCAGGTCCAGTATTTTTAAGGGGAAAAAATGAAAAACTGAAGCAGATGTCAGCCAAGCACTGCTTGAGTTTTTCGCCTCCAAAGACGAGTCATACTACAGAAATGAAATTTACAAATCACCATCACGCTGGGAAGAGGTCATTAGTAACTATGGGAATTATATTGTTCAGGAAATATCAATAAATGTATTGAAAATTAATTATTTTCTTTTAATTAAAAAATGGACAGATATTTCCGGTAGACCTAATATTTACATACAGTACCCGGCGGTAAGTAATACACATTGGGCTTAAGAAAGAGACTGTCAGCCATAATCGGCTAACTTCGGCTTTGTAGATCATTGTGTCTGTCGCATGATGCGCTAATAGTCCGGTACAAATCGCGAAGGAACACGTGTATGAATGACAGGGACGACGCTCTACAAAGCCGAAGTTAGCCGATTATGGCCGACAGTCTCTTTCTTAAGCCCGGTGTGTATTACTTACAGCCGGGTACTGCACTATTTATTTATTTATTTATTTATTATTACACATGACAAGAAATATACACAATTTGAGAAAAACAACAGACAATTTGATTTGGACATACAATTTTAATGGATCTGGGTTTGTTGCCTTTCATTTGTCGTATCCCCAGTAAACTAGGCTTTTGCCTGTATCTCACTGAGGATATTTAGCATGAAAAAAATACATCGATACTTCTTTCCGATTTTTTATTACACAGAAACAAAACCCCGCTGCACGCTCTCATCAACCTGACAAACAGTGACACTCAACTACAACTGGAAACATCTTGCGAAATTCAACTCCTCACACATCATCACTCCAGAAAGACCAAAAATATTCATCCCACACTATACCGCACACAATCACAAATCTCACATAAATCCCTTCCACTTGTCATTCATCCTGAAAGCCTAAGTACTCAAAATCCTGTCGCAATAACAACCACGCTCCGATCGACTGTCTAAATGGTTTTCCTACCTTTACCTTTATTGAAGTCGGCACGCTATTGTTATCAAACTTATTATTTATTTAAATACTCATAGAATCACCCTTTTTGACTTTTTACACACATACAGATATACCATCACACCATTTTTCTGTCAGGGTAAGCAGAGAAGACTGAGCGCCAGACTTTCCTATGGGGACACAATTTTTTTGCTTCCTCTACAAACATAAACCTAATATAGCTCCAACAATTTCCCTGACTTTACATTTTCTTCTTTTAAAGTATCATTCACTTAATCCAACCATGTATTCCTTGATCTTTCTCTACCACACCTTCCATTCGCATTTGCACTGAATTGGTTTTGTTAGATCTTTCATAATTCATTTGTTCTACATGCCCAAACTATCTTCTAGAGTGCTTTTACTTATTTAAACAAATTTTGAAATAGCATTTATAACACTTTATATGCACTATTACTGAGGTTAGACTTATAATTTCTTTTTAATATTTTTAGTCATTACATATGATAAATAAAATATTATCAAGACCTTCCTAAAAATCTTGAAAAATTTATAGAAGTATCTCGGAGTGTTTGTTCCCATAATACAAAATTATATTAGAAGAAATGAACTAACACAATATTGAATTCAAAATTAATAGATTTATCAATTACACTTAAAGTCCGTAAATACAATTGTCACCAACTAATGTATAGGAATAAAAATGTAATACATATTTTGAACAAAACAAAACACAACTGTCTGGAATCACAGATACTTTGATATACACAGCATCCAAATAAATTTACAAGTTTATATCATTCATTCCGCTGGTGGAATTAAATTCAGAGTTTATTTAAATTCTGGAAGAAATGAAAGTCACATAATGGTCTAACAAAATATAAATATTAAATAGCGAGTCTTAATGTTTTATGTATACAAAGTTGAGGTTACCATTTTTCACATTCAGTACATATCAATAAAAGATCCTGCCTACTAATCAAGATCTCTACTGAATAACATTTAAAGTGTTTCCATTCTCTACTTCAAAGTTATTTTTTTAATAAAATAAGACAATATTTATAAACGCTTGTAATGGTAACGGAATATTAATATCAGGAAAACGCTATGCTAGTAGTTAGAATTTAAAATATTGGGTTGTCCGGAAAGTAGCTTTGTACGCTATGGAAGGTCAATTACCACTGATGACAACCAAATAAAGACTTTGATAGAGAATAACTAGCGTTCTATGAAACGAAAGAATGCTGAGATACTAAAAATATTAAAAACCATCGTCCACGAGTATTTGGTGAAGCTTGGTTACGTTAATCGTTATGATGTTTGGGTACCACATGGTTTGAGCAAAAAACTTAATAGATCGGTTCTTCATAGGTGATTTACTACAAAAATGCAACAAGTTGACATGAATGGTGATGGGCGATAAAAAGTGATAGCAATGTCGAGTGGAAGAGGTCATGGGGCAAGCAAGGTGAACCACCTCGATGGCTGGTCTTCATTTGAAAAAGGCCATGGTGTGTATCTGGTGGGATTGAAATGAAATAGTCTACTATGAGTTAGTCCTACACAACTAGATGATCAATTCGGAGAAATATTGCTCATAATTGGACCAATTGAGGGCAGTATCTGAAGCATCCAGAATTAGGTAATAAGAAGGACGTCAGCTTTTACTAGGACAATATCTGACCTCACGTCTCTTTGCAGACCTGACAAAAATTGTTACTGCAAAGTTCTGGGAGGATGGAATATTTAAGTTGCCTGAAAGATGGCTTAAGGTAATAAAACAAAATGGTGCATACATTAAAGAATAAAGTTACATCTAAATAAAAAAATGATTTAGATGTAACTTTATTCTTTAATGTATGCACCGTTTTGAATTTGAATACAACGGCCGGAAGGTAATTTTTAACAACCCATTAAATATTGTTTATAAGACCCTAGGGGCTACAGCAAGATGTTAAGCAGTAGTATCTATTGAACAGTACTGGATAGTCTAGGGTCGCCAAGAAAGTACTCAGCCCCTGGTCCACTGACATCTCCAACTCTTCATCTTTGGCTTCAAGTAGCTGATAGTGCACGGACAACGGCCACACTCCGAAAACTGTGTGGGCCCGCAGGTTAAACTAAGTGGAGGGGCACTGAGGCGGATCACTTCTCCTTTCTTTTTACCCTATTATCTTTCCTAATCCTTCCATCTCCTATCCACATCAGTATATCCCAAAAACATTTCTACAATACTCCTGCTTCCACTTAATATTCACAAGTACACATATCATCTGGGACCTAGTACACCCTAAAATACTGTATGTTGGCAATAGGGCTCACAATTTCTAATTATCTATTGTTGTGCGAAAGGCAATTTTTCGAAAACTACATGAATATGTTCAACAATTTGTCTATAATGTTTTTGCTAGAATTGGGTTACCAAATATGGAACCCTTATTTTATAAAAGACATTGAGCTTGTTGGAAGGGTTTAAAGACGAGTAACAAAAATTTGAAGAGCTAATCTAACTTTCCAAGGTAGTGTTTATTAAAGTTGCCTACTCTGTAATAAAGACAAATTCATGGAGACTTGATTGAGTCTTATAAGATTTTGAGCAGTCATTAACATTACTCAGTATTCCACCAACAATTTTCTTTTGATAAAAAAACACATTTGAGATGACATCAGTTAAAATTTTACAAATAAACTCCACAATAATCTAAGGCAAGATTATTTTGCTAACCGTGTAGTGGAATCTTGGAACAGACTGTTCAATAGTGTAGTGAGTGCTGCAACATTCAACAAGTTTCTACACACAAAGTGCTGTTTTAGTGGCGTTTTGTTTCCTTTGTTTGTTCTCTTGGTTATCCTTTGCATTTCTTTATGAGCATTTAAGGGGGTATTCTAGTGTAGAATTTTGAAAAAATCAAAAAATTTTTTTTTTCATATTTCCAAAGTTTAGACATTCAAGAATATGCGTTTACAAGGATTTTTCAATATTCCTATTATTTCACAAGTTATAGCCGTTTTAGTGACGTGGCATCGGCTCCGGTCCGATTGCTACAAGTTGACAAAAGACGCTGGGCGTTCCCGAGCCCCTTACTTATGAGTGTCCTTTTCTATTGTATTGTATTCCTTCTCTATATTCCTTATCTATATTTAATTGAAGGTCATAGAAACTGGTTTTGTTTGAATATTGTTCTTTTAGTTTCATTTTGAGTTACTTTTGTGGCAACTTTTATACTGAGTGGAAGTGCTAGCTCTGACAACGTGTTTATTTTTTAAGTAATAATTATTTTGTAAATTTTGTAAAATGGATAGAAAATCTTCGAAATTCAGTTCTGCACGGCCATGCAGATCAAAAAAAAGGAGATTTTCAGGTAATCAATTTACTGTAGAAGAAGAAATTAGTTTCACTAGTGCATCTGCAGCAAAATTAAAAAATTCGCAAGATGAGGAAGTTATAATTAATAACAATTACGGTTATTGTATTTTAGAATTTTTTTCTGTTTTTACCACGCTTTCAACATTGATCCTGTGCTCTACATGTAAAAAAGAGATAAAATTTAGTCGTGCAGCTGCTCGTGGGTTAGGGTTTAAAATTGCTTTACAATGTGAGTGTGAGCAAGTACGATATATTCAATCATCGCCCTTTATAAATAAAGCATTCGAAGTAAATCGAAGAATTGTGGCAGCTATGAGATTGCTAGGAGTTGGAAAGGAAGGTATAAACATATTTTGTAGTATGATGGACATTTGTCAAGGCTTGACTATTGGTACATACTACAGTTGTCTTGACAATTTATACACGGCCGCTTCAGCAGTTTACGATGAAATTATCTCAAAAGCCGTAAGAGAAGAAAAGGAATTAATATTAGAGTCTGATCCTCACGCTAATCCTAATCATTTGACTGTTTCTGGCGATGGCACGTGGAAAAAACGAGGCTTCAATTCTCTCTTTGGTGTTACTACGCTCATCGGCAAGTACAGTAAAAAAGTTGTTGATACGATAGTAAAATCAAGTTTTTGTCAAGGGTGTAATCTATGGAAACACAAAAAAAATGATGACATCGAAGCTTATCGAGATTGGTATGAAGAGCATGAAGAAGTATGTACCATAAATCATAAAGGAAGCGCTGGAAAAATGGAAGTTGATGCGATTGTTGAAATGTTTGGGAGATCGGAAACCAAGCATAATGCCAAATATATCCGATATATCGGAGATGGTGACTCAAAAACTTTCAAAGGCATTCTTGATATTAACCCCTACAATGATAATCCGGTGGTAGAAAAAAAGGAGTGTGTTGGACACGTTCAGAAGCGCATGGGTTCACGGTTACGTAAAGCCAAAAAAGATAATAACGGTATTGGTGGCAAAGGCGCTGGTAAACTCACTGATAAGCTAATCAATGAATTATCTTTATATTATGGTTTGGCGATTCGTCGAAATCCAAATTCTGTTGAAGACATGAAGAGAGATGTGTGGGCAACCTACTTTCATAAAATTTCAACTAACGAAAATCCTCAACACATGAATTGTTCACCTAGTTGGTGCAAGTATCAGAAAGCAGTAGAAGACGGCACTATTGACGAATTTGACCACAAAAATCCTCCTCTAAATGATAACGTTATACAAGTAATAAAACCAATTTATCAAAGTTTATCAGCTGATTCTTTATTGGAACGATGTTTGGGTTCTGAAACCCAAAATAATAACGAATCGTTGAATTCATTGATTTGGACTTTTGCTCCGAAGCACATTCACGCTGGACTGAAGACGATTGAAATTGCCACTTTCTTCGCAGTTAGTATTTTTAATGAAGGTTATATACCCATATTAAAAATCTTAGCTGTGATGGGAATCACGATTAGCCCAGAAGCTAATGCTTTTGCAGCGAGACGGGACGAAGCGCGTATCGAACGCTCGGAATTCCGGACTTCAGAGGCGTCAAAGGAGGGTAGAACTGCTCGTCTTCATCAGAGAACATCGGAGAATGAGTATTTTGAAGTAGAGGAAGGATTTTTATATGGAGCAGGAATCGCTGATTAAAAATATGTAAGTATTCTGTATCATTCTATAAGTAAAATTGTCGAAAACTTGTCTTAAAACTTTGAACGCGTTTTTCTCGAAACTTCTTTTTTCGAGCTGGCGGTAAGGACATATCGAGTTCTAATAAACCGATTTACTTCAAATTTGGAGAGGATGTTCTTTATACATCTCTTCATCGTGTGGTCCTTGCCCAAAAATATAACTTTTCATTTAGTATTTTTAAAAAATTCGGAATTGTTAAAAAATATACAACAAGAATTTTTTTTTTTTCAAACTGCCGCCATTTTGTAAAAAAGTTTTTTTTTAACTTATCCAAGGGTGAAACGATAGCGACATCTATAATAATTAAGAATCCGTCTGGTTTTTGTTTTTCAGATCACCAGGAGGGTTGGTAGGATGCACGCCAGGACACCCTCTTTTATTTAGACCCTCCACTTTGACTGCTTGTAACTTTGTTAATTTTAATTTTTTTTTTTTATTAATTTTTTTATGTATGAACAACAAATCAATAAACAAATGATAAAAAAATTGATTGTAAAAATATTTTTTGTTTCCTTTTTACAGCGCTTCAAAAACCGGGCGAAATTCATGTCTCTACACTAGAATACCCCCTTAAATGACAGGTTAACTTGATATAAATATTAACAGCATATATGCTATTTGCAAATAATGATATGATAATAATAAAATATCTATAACAATAATACTAAATAAAAAATTTGTATAGTTTAGTTTGGTAAAGAAATATCATCTCAAGAGCCTGTTAGTTGTTACTTGTTATCGACTATGGATTGTCTTATTTGTGACCACTACAGACAACTGAAAAAGACTGCCTGAAAATATAGAGGTTGTATTCTTTTTACCCTGCACCCCCACAGATTCATTTTTAGATCATTAAGTATAGGAACACTTTGTTAAAAGGACAATATATGTCATCACCATCATGCCATTTCCCCATTGAGATAACAGATCTCCTGCTCTATTCCGGCACACATCTTTAGCTACTGCCACATTCATAAATCTAATCATGCATACTCTTCTATTTAAAAAAATTCACTCCTTCCTTTCCAGAAATTGATCCCAAATGTCAAAACTGTAATCCCTACATTTACGGGGTCTTCATTTATGTGAATTCCCTTTAACGTGGTTTATTCTATTTGAAATGCATAATAGCGATTTAATATTAAGTAATAATTTGGCTTCTAAATAGATATTTTTTTAACATACGGCATCTGCATCTAAACGTTATTTCGTTTCTGCCGGACTTTTCTTTTCTTTTCAAAGAAACTTGATGACCTAACCACATGACATTCAATTTTTAACATTTCTGAATATAACGAAACACATCTTCTATCAGGTCTAGTTGACATACTACTGAGGGTGAACTGTAAATGTAAATGCGATATACGTGACCGGTGTGGTACATACATGTTTAACTTGTTCAGACTGGAAACTGTAAAACAAATTACAGTAACAGTGGAAGATTCGTCTAGTGAGAGTGATTCTGAATAGTTACCATAAATGTAAAGTTCTGTAAATTTTTACTCGAATAAATAAATTGTATAGCTCACCTTAAATGTGTGTTTTATTAGTTATCAGTAACCATTACTTAGATAGACTTATTAAAATAAAACACTTAAGTTATTTAAATTAAGTTAGAATAGAATATCTTCTGGAAATATATAAAAGATCACCTATTTTATACAGCATTCAATTACTCCGTTAACAAGATTTTCATAACCGTGCTCTTTTTCTGTAACCAATTACCTGCATTAATAGAGGGTAAAAAAACTTATCATGACGTCCATCTTCTTAAATTTTGCAATTTTTAATTCCACATTGGAGTCTAAATATTACCTTTGATAAAGTTGGTGTAAAATTTATAAAATAAAACTTTTTGAACAAAATCAACGAGTCGTACACATAATGCAAAACATGTTTTACTCAAAATGAATTGGTTGCACATAAATGAATACAGAACAGTATTAATTTACAGGCATCTACACACTTCGCTGACTTAATTTGAAATTTTAAACAAGTGTATAAATCAACATACACAATAAAATGATGCCAGGCTAACAATGAAAATCTTGAAAAACTTTGATTTAATTAATAGTGTTCAATGAAAATAAATTTTGATGTATCAAATATGATACATATTGTATATCAAAATGCAATAGTGCCATCTATGAATGTCTTCGCAATATTTATGTATGGCGCGGAGATGTGAACTCTGAGAGTAAGCAAGAGACATATATTAGATGCATTTGAAATGTGGTGCTGGAAAAGGATGGTACGAATTCCATGGACGGCAAGGAGCACTAATGCTTCCATTCTCGAAGAACTGAGAGTCACAGAAAGATTGTCGACAATATGCCAACGACGAGTCCTCCGATTCTTTGGACACATTGTGCGTGTCCAAAGAGACAGTTTTTAGAGATTTGTGGTCGCTGGAAGCATGAAAGGATGATACGCAAGAGAAAGAGCCCCAATGTGTTGAACTGACACTAACACATTGGGGCTCAAGGGACACACTCCAACAGCATTTATAACGTTCCTATAATTTATTTTTTATGTACACATTTCACTAATACACACAGTGCTGCATTTTTATAAATGGCGCCCCTAGGCAGTTTGAAACTCCCTTCCCCCCCACCCTTCTTATTTCTTATCCTTTCCGTTTCGGATGATAACCTCGGATGATGATGCATTTCGCGCCGCACAACCAACCACTACAGTTTACGTCTTGGTTTCATCTCCGTAAATGCATCTACGATGTCATTGAAGTCATTAATATAAATAACCTAGTATAAACGAAACATTAAGGACAATACTTTGCCTCTGGAGTTGAGTAACCCCGCATCAACATGCGGAAGGTTTCGATTCTGCAAAGCAACTTGCATCTCGTTCTACAAGTGAGCCCATGTGTTTTCTATATAGAGATATATATCTATCCATAAGATCTATCCATAAAATTCTCAAAAAATCCAATTCTTCTTGTTCTATGTAAGCGTTGTTCCACTAAAAACAAATCTAAGTTCTTTACCACTATAAAACAAGTCTTCGACAATTACGTAAGTCTACTTGGTAAAATTTGTTAATATTTTGTAATATACTTACATATATTGAACTTAAATATTATACATATTAATATTGAATAATTTTACACAATGACGTTGTAATTTATTATTACTACTGCTTTTTGTATCTCCATGTTAATTTAAGACAAAGTTTTGTATTTTTTGTCACTAATTTTAAGTACTTGTATAACTTGTCATATGTTCATTTGCATATAAAAGACACTGTTGTGTCATTAATTAAATAAATAAATATTCACTGTTATGGATGATTCTATGGATAATAAATGAAGCAAATGCATTCAGTCTGTTTTGTTTTAGCACGGTTCTTAAATATATTTGTAATCGTTTCAATAATGAAAAATTTTAATCCGCGCAATAATTCGTTAATGGCGTGCATAAATAAAATAATGTAAATATTTGGATAAACGGTTACTAATTTTTTGTTTATTATTAGTTTGCTGAACAGTCATCATGATTATCATTAGATTTAAAATATGAACTGAAGTAAATGTTTTCTTTCACAAAGCATTAATTTAAATCCTTCTTGTGCATATTTTTAAAATCTATTTATGAATTTTGGGGGCGCCCCTTTGACTTGGCACCCCTAGGCAAATGTCTCGGTTTGCCTGTTAGCAAATACGACTGACCACACATCAAAGTTGGCAGTAAATTATTGTTGTGAACCATCATTTTAGGAGCTCTTGACAACTTGTTATATTATTGGGTGTTAACGTAAGTTGTGTCCGTTTTTTTCCAATTTAAAAATGAGCATCAAAAATAAAACAAAATGGTAAAGGTTATACGTCATTCGAAAGAAAATTTTCTGCTCTACAAGATATTGTGTTTGCTTTTACGTTACATATATTATTTGATTTGATTATAAGCCTTCAAAATGGAATATCAAGTAGACAAAAGTGAGCATTTTCGACACCTCCTTCTGTTCACGTTCAATCGAGGTAGTAAAGCTGCCAAAGCTGCTCGCGATATTTGGGAAGTGTACGGTGAAGGTGCTATGAATGAAAGGACAGCTCGTCGATGGTTTTTGCGTTTCAAAGATGGTAATTTCGACCTGAAAGATATGGAGCGTTCCGGATGACCAGTGCTTCGATGACGACCGCTTAAACTATAGTATATTATTCATGAAGATCCCCTTAAAAAAACGGACACTACTTATGTTAACACCTAATATAGTATATTGGGAGTACAAATTAGTTCGGTCCGTTTCCAAAAGTTTCATGCAAAAACCTTGTTTTGTAGTGTTGATGTGGAATTTTGTGTTAACCAAGCAGTATTTGCGGGAGGTTTTAATTTTCTGCTTTAATTGGAAGAAAAGTGCAGCTGGAGCCCATCGAATGCTTGTCGAAGTTTATGGTGACGCTGCTCCAACTGATAAATCATGTACGGAATGGTTTAGACGTTTCAAGGATGGAGATTTCAGCGTCGAAGACAAGCCTCGCTCTGGACAGCCAAAAAAAATCGAGGACAAAGAATTAGAGGCATTACTCGAAAAAGATCAGAGTCAAACACAAGAGGAGCTTGCAGAATCATTGGGAGTGACTCAACAAGCCGTTTTCGTACGATTGAGAGCCATGGGAATGATTAAAAAACAAGGAAATTGGGTGCCTTATGAACTGCGAGCAGCTGATTCAAAGGCAACAAAGAAAAGGTTTTTTGCATCGGATTGTAACTGGAGATGAGAAGAGAATATTCTACGACAACCCCAAGAAGAAAAAATACTATGCTAAGCCCGGTCAATCGTTGCCATCGACCTCAACATCAACACCAAAACCGAACATACATGGTTCGAAGATCATGCTCTGTATCTGGTAGGACCAAAGGGGTGTTGTTTACTATGAGGTGCTCAAACCTGGCGATTCCATTACGGGCGATCGGTATCGGCTAATTAATTCGTTTGAGCCGTGCATTGCGAGAAAAACGGCCGGAATACGAGCGAAGACATGATAAAGTTATTCTTCTTCATGACAACGCTCGGCCTCATGTCGCAAAAGTCGTAAAAAAATATTTGGAAACGCTCAAATGGGATGTTTTAACGCACGCGCCGTATTCCCCGGACATTGGTCCTTCTAATTACTGGTTGTTCCGAAGGATGCAGCACGATTTGGCAGGTCACCGGTTCACTTCTTTCGTAGAAATCGAAAATTGGCTCTAAACTTGGATCGCCTCAAAAGACGAGTAATTTTTTCGAGATGGAATTCTTAAATTGCCTGAGAGATGGGAAAAAGTAGTTGCCAGCGATGGACAATACTTTAATTGCTCTGTTCATTCATTTTGTTTAGAAATAAATGCATTTATGAACACAAAAAAACGGACCGAACTAATTTGTACACCCAATATAATAATTCTAACAGGTTAAACTAATCTTCAAAGATTTAGTTTATGTAAAGAGAGAGCTAAAAATAAGATAGCAAAATAATGATATACTTACAGTTTCAGAAAGTTGTCCTAAATAGTCACCATGTTCCGATATTGGCGCAGCTAAATTGCGACGGCACGGAGACGGTGACCGAGAAACATTTCTGGAAAAGATGAGCGGAAGGTTTAAAATAAAATTGTTGCAACTCATTTTAATTCAGACATATCATCACCGACTTCAATGAATTGAACCTTCTATGATTTGCATAATATTTTCCCTTGCATATTTTATCATAATACAGGAGGGATCATGTGGACCGCATGGAGGATATAAGACTAAAAACCCTAACAGCAGGCGATTACCGGGAAGGCCGCCGAAAAGGTGGAAGGACAGCTGGACGTCTTTATCCCAGGACAGCCCACTGTCACAAACAGGTCATACGACTTAAACAAAGAAGAACAGTGTAGCCCAGATTTTATATACAGTCAACTCCGGTTATAGTGACCCTTTGGCTCAAGTGAACCAAAATCTACTAGTTTTAGTTCACTATAACATAAGTTTTTACCATACACACTTGATATATGGGGTTGGGACAGAAAATTTTGGTTCACTATAGCCGAAGGTTCACTAAAACCGAGTTCACTATAACCGGAGTTGACTGTAATTGCATATTTAGTTTTGACCAGATATATGACCATATAGGTTTCAAATATTAGGACCAGATGTGTTTACATAAAAAAATCACTCTCCCCAAGAAGTCCACAAGCAAGGTTTCGTCTTTGTACCATGACTTGATCGGCAGAAGGCTCTCTTTTGAGCTCTTTCTGAAGGTGTTATGCCATCAAGGTCTTTCCTTTTTTGCCATGATAAAATGTTGGGCTTCTTTGAGCTCATCAACATTTTGGGACCGACCGGGTACAAATTTTGTTGTATGGTTGTTTTTATTTTCCGAAAGTCCGTTTTTATTTTATTCCCGAATACAGTGGTACCTCCGGTTACGAACTTAATTCGTTCTTTGATTCCGTTCGCGAGCCGAAATGTTCGCAAACCATAATTCATTTTCTTGGGAGCCATCATGAGGGTTAATTTAATGCAAAATATATTTTATATATACTGTATATTATACAATATATATAAAAAGCAAAAAAAATTGTATCAAGAACAACGAACGCAACGACAAACAATGTTCCCAACGCGCATACCTGAGAACAACTAATGCGTGATTGCGTAATGCGCCGTTACAACTAATTCGTGAGCCGAGGCATTGTACGCAGGTGGAGTCAAAATTTGTTCGGAAATTGTGTTCGTAAGCCGATTTGTTCGTGACCCGAGGTTTGACTGTACATGAATTTATCCATAAAACGGACAAGACTCAAATGTTTTTATTTATTCAATTATTTTGTATATGGTGGCCGCAATAATCTTATTTATATTACTTACAAAATCTCACTCGCTTAGAGGTTAAAGTGCCTGACCTAACCAACATCTAACTGTGTTTGCATCGACGGTATTGGCACCATAAATATTTCTGAGATACGAATGTATTTCGATAGAATTCACTTCTTCTACAGTGAGGAATATTGTACAATCACCGACATTCATTTGATAAGTATGTTTAAAACATTCATCAATTTGAACTGCTTATATGACTGATTGCAACACCAGTAAGTATGGTAGAACTGAAGACATCAAATGATCTCCAGTGACACCTAAAACTTTGTAAGATACCAGATTTGAAAGCAAAATTAGGAGGTATAAAATTCATACTGCTGGTGTGAATTGCTTTCAATGTACAAAATAAAAAAAATTCTACTGGCAAATTTTAAATCTGGGTACCACTATACATGCGGTTTTATGTGAGTATTTAATTTAAATGAAATATATTAAAACTTTTCTCACTTCATATCGAAATATATCTAAATGAAAATGTTATTAAAAAGCGTGACTCATTTCTGGGCTTACTCATTCACAAAGACGTAGGGTGCGCCGCGGATGTTGACCATAGAATAAGTGTGGGATGGATAAAATTCAGATCGGTAACAGGAGTCTTGTGTGACCCAAAAATGCCTATAAAACTGAAAGGAAAGGTATACCAGACTATCGTTAGACCCGCAATTATGTATGGCTCAGAATGCTGGACTATGTACAGCTTCTACTCTAGGCAACTTGAAACAGCAGAAATGCGAATGCTGAGGTGGTCGGCAGGAGTATCACTGAAAGATAAAATTAAGAGCTCACACATTCGTGGTAGCCTGGGAGTCACTCACATAAATACTAAGCGGGAAGAGCGACAGCTAAGATGGTACGAGCACATAAGACGGAGACCACCAGACCATACTGTAAATCAGGCAATGTCTGTGGATCTTCCTTGACAGCCGTCTAGAGGAAGACCAAAGAACTCCTGGATGACTCAATGCTCCAAAATCCTGCGGAGCAACGGCCTAGACGAAAGCGACACCCAGAACCGAAGAATATACAGCCTGAGAACGAGAAGAGCCGACCCCAACAGCCTAACTAGGCAATGAGTTGGGTCAGTGCCAGGAAGAAGAAGATTAAAAAGAGTGCAAAATATAACTACTTTAAGAAATTCAGCTCATTATACTTAAATAAATGTAAATAAATAAATAATAATATTCACTAATTATCTTCAAATAATTTTCATTATAGTTCGTAAATTCTAGGATGAGTCCTGTGACAGCTCACAAATTTGCCCCAATACAACCTTGTAACGATGTTCAGTAATTTTAATTATTTTATCAACTTTAACTCTTTCCGGTCCACAAAAAAAAAAAAATATTCCATCAGGTCCACAAAAGATTTACAGAATTACAGGGTAAAACAATACATCCCGGTTGTTTTTAATAAAACTATATTTATGTTCACAAGGTTGTTTTTAATAAAACTATATTTATGTTCACAAGAAAAAAATGTCGAATGACATTCGACATAGGACTCACTGGAATAAAGTCGATGTCGAATGACATTCGACATAGGACCGGAAAGGGTTAATATAAGCCTCAATTCTAATAAACAGCAAGTTATTTAGGTAAATACATTACATAAGGTTGTATTGGGGCCAATTTGTTGTGTCACAGGACTCATCCTAGAATTTCAGAACTATAATCATCTACTAATATTTACTTATTACCGATTATCAAAAAAAAATTTGAATGCAAATTTATTAAAAATGAGAGTGTCAAAAGAAAAATCAAGTAAACTAGGTGAATAAAAAACTCAATAGAAGGGCCAGCCCAGTAGATTGAGTGATTTCCTATTAAATCATAGTATAAATAGGCCAAAACCCATACGACGGCTGTCGCCAAACAAAGAATACGAGAATTGAATTTTGAATACAAGAGAGTGAGAGGAATACTTGGATTCTCTCCGAAAGTAATTCGAAATTTGAATCTCGGTGGGTCCGTGATAAATGAAAAGATGGTATAGTGAGTCCGTGATAAATGAAAAGATGGTAACTATACTGAACGAATTTTAAATACCTAGCTAACAATTTTTGAACCGGTATAAAAGGGGACGATGTATAAATGATATATATAAACAAATTTTACATTTATGAATACATATTCTCATAAATGTAGAATTTGTTTTACTTCCGTAAATATTTCACGGGTTGCAACTAGTTACTTATTATTTGTGAATTTGTCCAAATATTTTGTTGGTTATGATTAATTTATATACACTTATTTATTCTTGAATTCATTCCTTTCCTCCAGTTATACCATTATTGATAGAGATCAGTCATTTATTTCCTTTTTTACTTATATTTGAATTAATATTTTTTTAGTTAAATCTGTGGTGGATTAAAACTGTTTAATGTATCCAATTCATAATTATAAAGGAAATTATTTCATTTAATCTTACAAGAGTCAACAAGCAATTGTTTCAATCAGAAGAAATTCAAGAATTCAGAATATTTGAACATACAGTGTTACTTGTTTGAAATCTTTGATTCATTTTCAAAGAAGTTAAAAATTTTATTTCATATTGAAATCTTGCATTTAATATCAATTTTATTTTACCCACAAGGCTGATTCACAGGGAAATTTAGGCATTAAACAGTGTTAATCTTAAGAAAGAAAGCCCTATTACTGGCTAATAATACATAAGGATTTACTTCAATTATGGAATTTGAGTAAAAACTTACGTTTTATACCAGTTTCAATATTTTATGAGATATTTCTTATTTTTCATGATATTTTAATGTTCGTATAAAATTTTGAATTTGAATGATTGTTTATTAAGATATGGTCCATTCCTACATGTACATATAAGAAACACATAATATTAATGAAACCCAATTTCAATTCTGCAAACAATAGTGTTTTTTTTTTCACTTACAATAGGATGACATCATAATAATTATGTCAGTGAATAAAATATTCAACTGTATAAACAAAAAAATATTATTTTGTGGACCGCAAAAACAATAATGTAACTTTTCAAGCCGAAATCATCGTACAAAAATATATAAATGTTTTCTCGGGAGACTGATTAATTTGGTATGAGATAGACACTTTTTTGATTGTCAATGTTGGCGGAACTTGACATGGCTCTAGAAAAAAGAAAACTTCTAATAATATGTTATTCGGAAATAATGTCATTTTATTACTATAGAAAGTTATGCTCTACCTGTCAACACCTGTTTCATTAATGCTCAGTTTGTCAACATCTGGATTTAAACATTTCAACATAAAAAATATAAATAAATATCACTCCAACATTATGGTAGAATTTATACCGATGAAGAATTCATACAAAATAGCATGTTATTTCAGTTTCTTAATAAAAAAACTAACTATTGCAACAAAAACCTTTCGTGATGTGTTGGATGTTTGTTAGTGTCAAAGGTGGTTTAAGAAATTTCTAGAGGTGGAAGACCTGCAAAATTGGATACCAATTTAGGAGGGTGGTTCAAATATAAATGAGAGCGTGTAATTTTAAACGGAGTGCGCGACCGTCTCGAGGAGTGTTGGGTGGGGAGAGCGGTCGGCCGGCCTCGGTAGATTCCGTCATTAGTATGGCACACGATGTCTGAGAAAGAGGTCCATTGCACAACGCATATAATTATGCGTTGTCGATTGCACAACGCATAATTATCAAGTTTCTCACTTGTGAGGACGTAAAACCGGTCGAAATTCTGCGGAGATTGACGGCACAGTTAGGTGATCAAACACTGTCAAAGTTCCGTGTGTTTGCCTGGCTTAAGGAGTTCATGAAAGGCCATGAAGGGGTCAAATTACGAGCATTACCGAACAGAACATTAACGCCATTCGTGATCTTCTGGAAGACGACCAACATTTGAAGGTTTCCGAAATTTGTTGAGTAAGAATAAGTTATGGGAGCACTCAATCCATAATCACAAAGGATCTAGGATCTCGTAAAGTGTCTGCTTGATGGGTCCCACGCCTTTTGTCTGCAGAACAAAAGTTAGCACGTTTGCACGTCTGTGAGCGGCTCTTGGCGCGGCTTGCACAAAGGGAATGCATTTTTGAGTCGCATCGTTACCTGCGATGAAACTTGGGTACATAGCTACACGCCTGAGTCGAAACAAGTCAGCATGGAGTGGAGAAAGAAGGATGAGGCAGCCCCTGTGAAAACCAAGACTCGGCTGTCAGCTGATAAGGTGCTTGCGACCGGTGCGCTATTTTGCACATCCATTTTTTACACGATCTTCGCACCATCAATGCGGCGTACTACTGCGACCTTTTGAGTGAAGTTAAACTTGCTTATCAATGCAAAAGACGTGACCAACCGATACGAGAAGTGATTTTTCTCCATGATAATGCGAGGCCCCATACTGCAGCAGTAACATACGAACAATTGAAGGAAATTAGTTGGATACGACTGGAACACCCTCCCTTATAACCCTGCGACTTTCATCTCTTTGGGCCACTAAAAAAAGCTCTGGAGGCCAACAATTCAACGATGACGATGGAGTAGAGGGGGTTTGTGCATAATTGGCTGCTGACACAACCCACTTCTATTTACGATGATGGGATAAAAAAACTACCGATCTGCTGGGAAAATGCATTTCTAAAGCAGAAGATTATGTAAAAAAATTATGTGCACTTGGTTTTTTTCTTTCTGCAAATAAAATAAAATTAAAACAAAAAAGTCTCGTTTATATTTGATCCACCCTCATAACTGCGGAAATTGAAGATAATCTGACCCAAACAATTAATCAGCTTGCAGAAAAGGTCAGATACTCCAAATCTAAAATATTTCAAACTTAAAAAATCGGGAAGGTTTGGAGGCCGAGTGTATGGATTCCACACATACTGAGCGATGAGAACAAATCAGCACAAGTACGCATTTGCAGGGAGCACCTGGATCTTAAAGAAGAACCGCCACTTTTACATCATCTGATGACTGGAGAAGAAAAATGGGTGCTTTATGACAATAATATCTTAATTAAAAAATATCTTAATTACTAACATACTTTCTTAAAATATCTTTTCATCAAAGTGAAGAGATGAAAATGTACTAACTTGTGATCAGATGAAGAATGCTGTGATGTTTGCTGAGTGATGGCTCCAGAGAAAGACAAAGCATGACTGATGCTCTGGCCAATAGCATCGTGAGATGATATTACGAGATTTTCCACAGATTTTCGCCTGAAAATTATTCGAATAAATGAGATTTAAAAGTTTCAACTGAAATCAATAACTTTTAACGGAATGACTTAAATGTGAAAGACACAAAAAGACAAATTGTAAACTAAACCAAAGATTTCCAAAATTTTGTAAACATAACAAAATATAATCTTTTGCTAAGAATCTAATAAAACATTACAATGAACAATAAATTCAAAAGAGAATATGTGTTCACCTTTGGACTATATGAATATATTTAAATTATCTTCCAACGATGTTTTCCTTGATTCCAAGGATGTTTTTTTAATAACTCTATAGAAAAATAATTCTTTAAAGCATAGGTTCCCAAACTGGGCAATATCGCCCACCTGTGGGCGATGAAGGAATCTTGGTGGGCAATACTGGCTTCGGGAGAATTCGGTGGGCGATGTGAGGAATCAAATGGGCAATAACAGATTGTTGAAAAAATAATGTCGTGTAAAAATGTTTTGAGCATTTTATATTTTATGTAAAGCAAATATTTTTTGCATGAAATATAATGCGTTTTAGGGTATATTAAAATAGCCACTCGAACCCATTTTCCAGGTATGGGTACTTAGATAAGTAATCCACAGTCACAAAAATGGTACAACACTAATTTCTGCTAGTCATTAACCTTTCCTTCCCTGTGTTGGGTATCTTCTACACGTTGCTTCTAATAACCATCAATATCTCTATAAATATAATAAATACAAGGTTAAGATGTTAGGTATTACTCCATAATATATTTAAATATTGATTTAAAAAATAATATTAATAATAATCAGAATTTATCGACTACATCGAGGTGTTTTGTAAAGATCGAAAACAAATCGCATTTAAACGCTGCGAGTGCCTCGTCTTGACGATAGGTGAATAGTATGCGGGAAGCGCGACACTATATTCGCATCTCACTCTTGCATACTAGACTGAATTGCGAGGAGCTGAATTGTCTCAACGTCGCAAGCATAAGCCTAAGCGCCGGGGTATGCGACTGATGTTCCGCGCCACTAGTAGCTTCTAGGCTTGCAAATAGGTTAGACGTACGCCCGTTCCGTGAGCGTTTTTTAATGTTTTCAGATGGTTTTTTAATGTTTTCAGCAAATAAATCTCAATTATTATAATTTTTAACTTTAATTATAATTAATTAAGGGGATTATCTATGAATGTTCTTATTTTTCCGATTTAAAATCGCTAATTTTTTATTGCGTACTCACTACCCAACACCGGAGCACGCGTATTATTTTTATCACCGTAAGGGAAGGGTTAACCAACCAACTGTCAAAGGAAACATTTCTTTTCATGTTTCGCAACTCCGAAAGTATTTAGTTTAATTTCATTCGTACACTGTTCAACACATAACGAACAAAATTAACAAGAAAGTGTTGTGAGTAAAGGAAAGTTTAAGAATTTATCATTGTTTCATAAACGCATCGATATAAGTAATACGCATTGATTTTAAGCTATACGCGTATAAGGTGAGTGTTATTTTTATTTATATTTTATAAATATCATTTTATTGTGATTTTATACATTGCCAGTGATGTCCCTTGACAAAGTGTCGCCCTTAGGCAGGATTTAAAATGGCACCTTTATCAGTATACATATTGCACAATATATACACATTTAAAAAATTAGAATGACAGCTACATTTTTGTTATTTTCTTAGTTTTATAACTAACTAAACATACAGATTTCCAAAGGTGGGTGATGAAAAATATTGACGTTGAAAAGTGGGCGTCAAGTCAAATAAGTTTGGAAATCTATGATTTAAATCATCATAATGTTATTGTATGTAAAAGACAAAAAATGATCATAAATTGAAGCATAAAGAAAATATTCAATTTTGTTTGTCTTTTAATATATTTTTGAATACTTGATTTCCATACATATTAGAAATATCATCACATCAAGTCTCTTACATTTTAGACACAGATAACAGATCTCTACACTTTCCCTTCCTCCACATTCATGTATAATCCATCTAGTCATGTATAATCTTCTATTATTCATAACTTTCTTCTCCTTCAAAATCTGGTCCACTTGATCTAACCACAATTTCTTCGGTCTACCATTTCTATGCATACCTTGCAATTTTGACTTGTATATTCGCTTAGCCACTCTTTCATCATTTATTCTCTCTATATGTCCAAATCATCTTAAAGCTTCTTTCTTCACCTTACTTGAAACATCCATTTTATCTATGCATTAATTTTTTATGTCTTCATTCCGTTTTCTTTCATATAATGACACAATACATTTTTTTATGTCCAAGTTTCAGTTCCATATGTCAACGTGGGCACCAATACCCTATGTTGTATTGTCATTTTTATGTCCAAGTTTCAGTTCCATATGTCAAGGTGGGGCACCAATACCCTATATTGTATTGTCATTTTTGCTACTTATGAAAAGTGCAGTTTTTTTTAATAAATTATATTACAAAACATTATTTGTTTTACGAAAATGTTCATAAAATAACAAAAAAAAACCTTTTGAAATAAACAAATCACAATAAAATTTATAATTTGAGAACCTGTGTCCTCATCTCAGGCGATAATAAAAGTTGAAATTATTTTTTGCCATTTTTTTTATTCGTGTATTTTTAATAATAGTTAATTGGGTTGTCCAAAAAGTAGTTCCTTATTACTCAAAGATATCGTTGAGACAACATTTTCATAGCTAACTCCATTCCAAATGTGTTGAATGTATATTATGAAAGGTAATAGGTTAGCGCATTTTTTCGGACATTATTTACCTAAAATGCTTAAGTTTTTTTGGCATAGTTTTGAAGATGGAACTAAATAAGATGTTTTTCAGTGTTCGATGCTTTTTTATTACCGCAAAGGAAAAAATGCAACACGTACAAAAAAATGATGTACAGTGTATAGCGACAAGTGATCGTGTGAAATATTGATTGAAATATACCATAATGATGATACAAAGCTCTAAGGTGGCGTCCGCTCTGGAAAGCCGAATACCACTGATGATGACCAAATAACACTTTGATAGAGAATAATCAGTATTATACGACACAATAGATTGCTAAAATATCGAAAATCATCACCCACGAGCATTTGTTGCAATTTTGCATTCAAATTTGTCTTAAAAACATGAAATTACTTTCCGGATAGCTTATTATGATGTTAATGAAATAAGAAAGAAAAAATTCGAAGTGAAATCTTAAAAACAATTTAATACTAGGTATTAAATGGGTTTTTCCCAAAAACTCAATAATAAAATAATAATTTATACTATCAATCATCTAGGGACAGGGATGGGGGAACCTGAGGCCTTTTGAATGAATCCAAATATTGCAGAATTAATCCTTTTATTTTAATTAATATAGTTTTGTTCATCTTTGATTATTTATATTTCAATCTTAAAATGAGCATCTATAAAATACCAACAAGTAAAAGAAAATTCAATGAATAATCCTGTCTGACTGATGGCCACAAATAAAACAATAGCAAGTCATAAGTGCCATCGCTGAAACGTAACCAATAAAACTAATTTGTTTATTTATTAGTCAACCCAATCATATCATTGTAATTTGTCTTATCAAACATTGTTTATTCCACTTTTTTGTAACGGTATAACCCTACCGGTTTCAAGGCCTTCATCTCATCTTCAGGGGAGCATAAACAAGACGCGGTAGGGTTATACCGTTACAAAAAAGTGGAATAAACAGTGTTTGATAAAACAAATTATCTAACTATAAATAATAACCAATTATATCACATTTAAATTTTTACCATTATTTTAAGTTAGTAAGTACATAATGGTTAGATTTTTTAAAAATAATATACATTTTTAAGTGCATCTAATTGAAATTTCTCGAATGCGGTCTTATTAGGTAACAGCTAACTTAATGCGGCCTTCAAACATACAAGATTCCTTGATCAAGGATTTTATACGAGTATTAAATTTTATTTAAAATTAATAACTAAAACATTGTGTGTTCAGTTGCAGTGTTTAGTTGAATAAATAGGAAATCGGTGTTTTAATTAAAATTATCTAGTTTGAGCGTGTTACGTCCTTGAATAGTTAAAGCAGTTATTTATTTAGTTGAGGCTATTATATACGAGGCATATCCAGAAACTAAGTGTACTGAATTTTTGTAGGCTGCAATTTTTTTTATTTAAACAAAAAAATTACGTGGTTACCGTAGTACATATATAAGCTATTTTTCGACATAGTCGCCATTCCTCTCAATGGAGGTGGTGAAGCGGGGTATCAACTTTTTGATGCTTTCCTCGAAGTAGTTTCCCGCCAACCCCTCCGCCCACTTCTCCAACTCCTCCTTTACCTCCTCGTCGGTTGAAAACCTGTTTTCACCCATGTGTAGCTTCAGGGAGGTAAAGAGATAGTAATCTGAACGTGCTAGGTCATGGGAATGCGCGGGATGGTTTAGGACATCCCATTTAAACGAGGCGAGCAGTTCCTTCGTGGCGTTGGCCGTGTGTGGTCTTGCATTGTCGTGCAGCAGGCAGACTCCCTTTGTCAGCATGCCTCTCCTCTTGTTCTGAATCGCCCTCCGCAATTTTTTTAGGGGCTCACAGTATCTTGCAGAGTTGATGGTCTCCTCTTGAGGCATATATTCAATTAAAATTATGCCTTGACAGTCCCAAAACACGGATGCCATAATTTTCTTGGCTGAAATTGTGGTTTTGAACTTTTTGGCGGAGGGTGAAGAGGTGTGACGCCACTGTTGAGACTGCCTTTTGGTTTCAGGCGTGTAGTGTGCAACCCAAGTTTCATCTCCAGTAACGATGGAGCGGAGAAATTCATCTTCATGGAGTTTGCAGCGCCTCAAAAACTCTTGCCTTTTTACAAAATTTCGCACTTGGCGGGAGATAGGTTTGACATTTTTCACGAAACGTGTTGTTGCGTCGACACTTCTCAACGCACTGACCTCAAACCGGTCTCGTTGCGGAGGGGAAGGGTCAAGCTACACGGAAGTGTAGCCAACATTGTGAAAATAAAATCCATCCGGTCGTGAGAGCCTCAGTACACTTACTTTCTGGATACGCCTCGTAGTATACAGTAAAATTATCAAGTTTGAGCGTGTTACGTCCTTGAATAGTTAAAGCGGTTATTTATTTAGTTGAGGCTATTATATAGTATACAGTAAAATTATCAAGTTTGAGCGTGTTACGTCCTTGAATAGTTAAAGCAATTATTTATTTAGTTGAGGCTATTATATAGTATACAGTTCAATTTTAATTTAAACTTATTTTTCCTGTTACAGTAAATAATAAATAGCGAATATTTATGCAATAAATGGCCGGCGTGGTATATGCTCTGACTTGTCTGGCCAAAGCAGTAGCTTTCCAATTTCGTTTAAAAATTCCACTTCACTCTGTTTGTTGTTCGATATCTTAAAAACTGAAACTTTTGTAACTGACTTCTTGTATTTTGCAGCAATATGTAGGAATTCGAAAAGTTCTCCAGAAAAAAAATTGAACCAACAAATTTAACCTTTTTTTAAAAAATAAAACAGTTAAAAAGTAAATAGCCATGTTTTTTTTTAAATTTTATTTTATTTCCATATTTTCTATGAACTCTTAGTCTCGCTAACAGCGGTTTTTTCAACCATGAAGTTTTTTAATAACATATCCCCCCAGTTGGCGATTGATTGCTGTATGCCTATTTTAAAAATAATAACTGAAAAGTTTTCAATTAAAACCAGTGTTTTTTTTTATTTTTTTTAAAAAGGTGCCGGAGCTCACTTCATGTCAAGCTTTTTGTAAACCGTACAAAAGGTGGTGGTTTGTGGTGGAGCTGATTAGAACCAACACTACATGTAGTAATTAATATAAGCACTATAAATGTATAAACTCACTTCTTTAAATTTTCTATTTTGTATTATAAATGTAATTATGTTGTAGCATAATTCATTAATTAGATTTGCTTGTTAAGATTATGAAAGAATGCGAGACTAGTGCTTATTTTAATAAGCTATAGCATACGGACATATCGGAATCTGTACAGATATTGTTGGTACACTGCAAAAATAAGCCATTCCAAAATTTGCATTATGTGTAGTAAGGACATTGCATAGCGTAACAGAGATGTCATCTCGCTATGAATTCTGTCAGGTTTGGATGATCTGAATCAAGAGGAGTATATGTCTATAATGGAAAGAAATAAAATGCTCTTTGGGACCATTATGGAGAAAGAATAAAAATCAATCAAGTTTATGCCATTTATGGGGCTCAATAGTGCCCCATAAATGGCATAAACCTTTTATCTAGTTTAGCAATTTAACCTCGTACTTAATGATGGATAATACCAATAATGCAAATAAAATTGTATTGGGTGTACAAATAAGTCACCGCCGTTTGACAAAAGTTGGCGCCACCAGTAAGTTATGGTTAAAATTGTCAGATGTAAAATGTCATTATCGTAAGGTTGGACATCTGTCAACAACATGATCTTGAAATATTAGTGAATTTTTATCAGTATAACATATTTTTTTGTGTTCGAAAATTTCAAGTTTAGAGCCGAATAAGCGTCATTTGCGGGAACTTTTGATTTACTTCTTCAATTTGAAGAAATCTGCAGCTGAGGCGCATCGATTGCTTGTAGAAGCATATGGTGAGGCTGCCTTAAGTGAGAGAAGTTGTCGTGAGTGGTTTCAAAAGTTTAAGAAGGGTGAATTTGACATCGAAGACAAAGAACGTAGCGGAAGGCCGAAAGTGTACGAAGACGCGGAATTGGAAGTATTATTGGATCAAGATTCGTGCCAAACGCAAGAAGAACTTGCACTTACATTAGGAGTGACTCAACAAGCAATTTCACATAGGTTGAAATCATTGGGAATGATTCAAAAACAAGGAAATTGGGTTCCATATGAACTGACACCGAGAAACGTTGAACGCCGATTTTCCACATGTGAAATGCTGCTTGCCAGGCATAAACGAAAGGGTTTTCTGCACCGTATAGTCACTGGTGATGAAAAATGGATCCACTATGATAATCCAAAAAGGAAGAAATCATGGGGAACCCCTGGCCATGCTTCAACATCTACAGCTAAGCCAAATATTCATGGAAAAAAACTCTTGTTGTGTATTTGGTGGGATCAGCTTGGTGTCGTGTATTATGAGTTGCTCAAACCGAACGAAACCATTGCTGGGGCTGTCTACCGAGCACAATTGATGAGATTGAGTCGAGCACTCGAGGAAAAGCGCGCCCACTGCTACTCCAGACACGACAAAATTATTCTCCTGCATGATAATGCTCGTCCACATGTTGCGGCGCCGGTCAAAACCTTTTTGGAAACAATCAATTGGGAAGTTTTACCCCACCCGCTGTATTCACCAGACATTGCTCCTTCTGATTTTCACTTGTTTCGATCGATGACGCATGACCTGTCTGAGCAGCACTTCACATCATATGAAGATACCAAAAATTGGGTCGATTCGTGGATAGCCTCAAAAGATGAAGCATTCTTCCGACGCTGTATCCGTATGCTGCCAGAAAGATGGGAAAAGGTAGTGGCAAGCGATGGGCAATACTTCGAATAAAACATGAGGTTCCGTTCTTTCACAATAAATGCCCAATTTTTGATAAAAAACGGCGGAAACTTATTTGTACACCTAATAGTTACAAATATTTTGTGGAGAAAAAAACAATTACGCTCGATAACCCAGGGTTCGCATAAACCAGCTTGCGGATTAATCAGGGTAGTAAAAAATCCGATTCTTTTTCATCCACATTTCGAAATATTATTTAAAATGTAAAAATTATTTTTAATTTGACTATACAAAAAAATAAAAAGATGAAATTGATAATGTATAAAATAAAATAAAACTGGAGATATTGCGAACATATCATCTACCAGAAATCATATCATCTATCAGAAATTTTTTTCGCGATTATATTTTAGTTTGACTTGTACAATAAACCAAGCAAAAATATTTAAAAAGAATTACTATATCAGTTCTGCAAGTATGCCAACAATATGATGGTACAAAATACATTAACCTAGTTAGTTTAAGATTGATAGTACACATACTATACATATTCAATATACACTTTTAACACCCTACATTGATATAAAAAAAACCTGCACCTTAAAATATATTAAAATTACTATCAATTAAGAGAATTATTAATTTCATTGCAGATGATATGGTGGTATTGGCGAAGAGTTGATGTGAACTGCAGAGTTTGATAAGTAAATTGTATGAGATGTGAAGAGAAAGATCTGAGAATGAATTATGAAAAATCCAAAGTAATGGTTATAGAAAAGTGTGAATGAAAGGAAAGAGAATGCGACATATGGGTGAATAATGAAAGATTGGAAGAAGTTGAGGAATTCTGATATTTGAGTAGTATATTATCAGATGATGGAAGAGTTAAGAGAGATATTGAACAGCATGTAGCATTATGAAACAAAGTCAATGGGGCACTAAAACATATACCAGGTCTGTAAATATGAAACCGGAATTTGCTCATAGATGGCTCTAGTTGTCATTTTCCCACCTTCTGGATCTTTCCCATGGCTTTCAAACGTATGGAGACGGCTTCTCGTGTCACGTTTAATTGATCCGCGAGTTGTTGTTGCGTTTGAGCATCATCCTCATCCAACAATGCTTGCAATTTGGCGTCTTCAAACTTTCTCGGTGGCCTTCCACGTTCTTCGTTTCTCACGTCAAAATCGCCACTTTTGAATTTTTTAAACCACTCAAAGCACTATGATTTACAAAGAGCATGCTCACCGTAATCTTCGACAAGCATTCGATGCGATTCTGCAATAGTTTTCTTCAAATGGTAACAGAAAATCAATGCTGTCCGAAAATCATAATTTTTAGGCCCAAAAACAGACATGTTCAACGCTATGAAAACATATGTAGTTGTATTAAACTCGTATTGTTGTGAGTTAAAAGTCTTTGACAAATGTAAACACAAGAAAAAGGCGCCAATGACGCGGTTTGACAGTCACTACATTGACAACTAGAACCATCTATGTGCAAATTCCGGTTTCATATTTACAGACCTGATATACTCGTATAACTAAACCATTAAAGCCAACTGACCCTGATTGGGTTTGTAAGATAAAAGTTGACCGAACAATAAGGCTTGAATTTCCATATTGGTTCAGTGCATCTACTAGGTTCCTGTTGCAATGTCAGGTATTAAACCCAGGATTGTTCTTAACACCATATTCTCAAATCAAAATATTTGGCCTTTTATCATAAAAGTCATTCTTTACAACTCAGCCTCCCAAGTTATAACTGATTGAAGTGTAATATATTCTCAGCTTTATTTTTCTAAAGAGAATCTTAAATATAAGAAACATCTTCGTGTGGGGCACAGTTTGCGAGTTCTTTTTTAACTGTTTTTATAATCATATCCCAACTAAGGGACAATATATTGTTTATAACTAAACCAAATCTGGACATGCGACGCTTCCAAATGAGCAGATCAAAATAATGACACATTTAAACTTTTATGGTTTAAATATAATAATAGAAATATCTTTTAAAATCACATTCCATAATAACGTCTATTCAAGACCTCACTCAAGAACAGGTCAGTTATAGATAATAAGGGCTCTCTATTTTCAGAAAGATAAAGAAACATTTTGGCTTATTATTCAGAAGAAAAGGATACGGCTTTGATTACGAATATTAAAAAATGTTTAATTAGTTAGCATATACATCAATGCACTTGTATTAATTAGTGAGGTGCATGGCCGTGCGATAACGCACTGGACTTATGTGGAGAAGGTCACCGATTCGAACCTCGCACTGTGCTACTCCTCTCGAATGACACAGGCATTTTTTCCACCTAGTATTCGGGGGTTTAAGGATACATATGACTTTGGTTAAATCTATTCTTTAAAAAAAAAGATACTTCGTCTTACTTCGGTATCTCATCAGATCTAGTACAGTGGTTTGGACAGTAGTTTGCACTTAAAAGAAAAATCAAACTCCATGGCACAGCTTCGCTTTCCAACTGAATATATGTTGGAACGGCGAGGGGATCCTCGACTACGAGGTTCAATAGCGAGACGATGTATAAATAAGATAACTATACTAACACATCGATCAATAAGTCCGGGGCTAACCAACAGGTGGCGCCTCTATCATAAAAGCGATGGCTTGAAAAGTTTTATCCGGGCTCTGCTCCGTCAAAAACAACCATTTGTCGGTGGTATGCTGATTTCAAACGCGATCGTACACACAAATGATGCTGAACGCTCTGGTCGTTCAAATGAGGCTGTTACACCAGAAAACATAAAAATACCCTCAAAATTGTGATGGAAAGTAAAGTAAAGTTGCATGAGATAGCTGACATCCTGAAGATATCATTTGATAGTGTACTATTTTGCATGAACATTTGGTCATGAAAAAACTTTTTTCGAAATGGGTGCTGCGTTTGCTCACAATGGAACAGAAACAACAACGCATCGATGATTCAGAGCGCTGTTTGGCACTGTTCACGCGAAATAAACAGGAGTTTTTGCGTCGGTATGTGACAATGGATGAATCTTGGATCCACCACTATACTCCGGAATCAAATCGGCAGTCAGCTGAGTGGAGAGCAGTCGGTGAAAGTCGTCCGAAGCGACAAAAAGCTCAACAATCGCCGGGAAGGTTCTGGCCTCCGTATTTTGGGATGCACATGGTATAATATTAGACGATCACCTTGAAAAGGGAAAAACCATCAATAGTGAATATTACATAGCGTTATTGGAGTGTTTGAAGGCAGAAATTGCAAAAAAACAGCCCCATATGAAGAAGAAAAAAGTTCTCTTTCATCAGGACAATGCACCGTGTCACAAGTCGATGGTAACAATGGCGAAATTGCACGAGTTTAACTTCGAATTGCTTCCGCACCCACCGTATTCTCCAGAATTGGCCCTCAGCGACTACTGGCTGCAGACCTCAAAAAGATGCTACAGGGAGAGATTTGGCTCCAATGAAGAAGTGATTGCTGAAACTAATGCCTATTTTGAAACCAAAGATAAATCGTTCTACACGGCTGGCATAGAAAAGTTAGGAAAGCGTTGAAATGAATGTATCGCTCTTGAAGGAGACTATGTTGATGAATAAAGAAGAATTTTGGCAAACAAATGTTGTTTTAGTAGTTAGTCCCGGGACTTATTGATCGATGTGTTATAATATATTGTCAAAGAGGATGTGTTGACTTTTTGTATAGATCATAGGTTCTCAACCTTATTTTGCCCACCGCCCACATTGAGAATATTTTTTTTTCTAAAACCCCCCAATTTTTTTTACTTGGCTTATTTTACGTTTGAATTTCGTACTTCTTTTTCATGTCTTGAAAATAGGTCACATCTTTGTCTTTCTTATCCGAGTGTATTTTATTAAAATGATCTTTGAAATTTTTAATTCAAATCTAAAATTAAAAATTTTTATATCATCCAATTTAATGTAGATCTGAATGTAATGGACTCTTTAAGTTCAATTTTCATCCACTTCCCGAACTACCGAAATATGTGAATTTTCGCACACGTGATAAATATGATTAAAATACATACAATAACAAAAATTAACCAATATTAAAGTTTACTTAAGTTAGTACGTGATTAGCGTGGTTTTTTTTTGTCTTTTTTAGACTATATTTTTTTAATCTGCCCACGCCCCTCCGTGCCATCTTAACGCCCCCTAATTTTCTCTGGGTCTTCTACTGCCTCCCTAAAAGTATCAAACACCCAAAAGGGGGCGTTATCGCCCACGTTGAGAACCTATGGTATAGATGTATATCTTTATAAATTTTATATTTGATAAAACAATATTATTAATCTTGCGAACGTTGATAAATATATTTTAATTCCGAGATTAATCTTGATTCCATTTATGCATACAAAAATTACTTTGTTTTTAGAAAATCTGAATAAATTAATGTGATTAATTACTTGTCCTTGATGCAAATCATGATTCATAAAACACATTCAAATCATTTTGCTGCATATTTCCATTCTTTGTGATTTGATATCTTTTTGTACACTGTGATTCAATTAACTTTTGTTATGTGTGATTCAAAGTACACACAGTTTATTGCGATAAAAAATATGGTGGGAACTACAGAGAGGAATGAAAAACCAACATAAACTAAAGCTGCCAGAAAATCTGTTGATGAATAGAAATATTTAAAAGAATTTTGTGAAATGTGCATATAAATCAGCTGGTAGAAACCTGCTTTAAAGCACAACATATTCAATTTTCATTATTTATTTATAAAAAAAAACCTATATTATAAACTTGAATCTCATCTAAGGCGCTAGCACTAGTCTATGATTGTTTTCATTACATAGATCTTTTTACACATTCTGTTTTCAATAGTTCAATTATAATAAGTCATATGTTAATACTCTTATTGTATACACAGTATTGTCTTTGGTTATTACAGTGGTAACTCGGGTTACGAACTTAATTTGTTCTTTAATTCCGTTCGCGAGCCGAAATGTTCGCAAACCGAAATTCATTTTCTTGGGATTAATGAGGGTTAATTTAATGCAAAATATATTTTATATATACTGTATATTATATACGAGTATATAAAAAGTAAAAAAAAATTGTATCAAGAACAACGACAAACAATGTTTACAACACGTGCACCTGAGAACAACTAATGCGTAATTGCGTAATGCGCCGTTACAACTAATTCGCGAGCCGAGGCATTGTACGGAGGTCAAGTCAGAATTTGTTCGGAAATTGTGTTCATAAGCTGATTTGTTCGTGACTAGAGGCGTTCGTGACCCGAGATTTGACTGTATAAGATTAGTTTTCCATGTTGTTAAATACACAGATGACATTTACAATAAGAATGTACATCATGAAATATATTTTAATAAATCTCTATGAAATATATTCAAATGAACAAGTGTGAACATCAATGGTGGTATATCTGTTCCATGAGTGCATATTAATACTAAACATATATAAAGATTTTAACAAACATAGTAACTGTTTGAATTTTTTTAAACTACACAACACTGATGTTTCAATTAAGTATTTTAAATCAAAGTGTTAGAAATAATTACTGTAGATTGCATCTACGAAACTATCACCAAAATTTACCCATGTATGCTATGGTATTCACCAAAGGTCTATAAACTAAGCAAATAATTATCGAAGAGAAATTAGATTTTTTTTAATCAGTGTTAAAATTTTCAGAATAATCTTTTCAAAAAATGTTGTAACTTCAAATATGAAGAAATTAATTTTTTAATCAATTTCAATTACAACAATCGTGGAGCTGAATAAAATCACCACTTGGCCATTTCCTCTGCCTATTGAAATTGTTTTCTCGATATTTGATTAAAAAAATAATAGTCGTATTGGCCCAACTATAGGATGACTGATAAGGTAATTTCCGTTTTTTAATCGGTTTTTTTGGAGAAAAAAAATTACTCTATTTTTTAGCAATTGATTCAAAATGTCTTTTTTTAGGCCTTCGGAATATGTTTCTTGTAAAATAGACATTCATTAGGACATGTATCTGTAATCGCTAATATCTAACATTGTTTTTAGTAATACCACATTTTCTGGCAGTCCGGAACAGTTATTTGTAGCTTCTACAGCACACACTACCATAACATTATAATTTTAATTGTAGCTCGTGCGAATTCCTTGATTGATTTGATTTTATCGAGTTCCTCGCGTTTCAATATGGTCCCTCATCATATTTTCGAATGAATACGAAAATTATAGCACAAAATTTAAGACTAAAAAAAAGAACTGTCAGAAACTAGCAGCACACTGGGAGTTTATAAACAATGCTCTCTGTTGAACAAGCGCAGTAAAAAATATTGTGAGATAAATAGAAATATTTGGGACAATATACCCATCTCGATCAACATGCGGTAGTGAATTTATTATAAGTTTGTTTGACCTTTTTAATCCCACGGGGCCGATCATCGGCCTCAAAGTTTTCATACAAGTTTTTATGTTGAATATAATTTTTTTTAACTTTGAGAATCATTTACTTTTGTTGACTGTTTACGTGTGGTTTATTATGCTTCCCAAAAAGGGTCGGATTACGCCAGGCGAAGCGGGTCTAAACAAAAGCAGCTACTTGGGATTAACTTTTCGTTACGATTTTGTCAATTTTTAACAGTTTTATTTTCGATATCTTCTCTACTTGTACTAATTACATTTAGTGCGTCTTCAGCAGTCATTGAATGTGGGTCATAGATAATTTTAACTTGAGGAATTTTATGTGGAATTAATTGTGAATATTTGTAAAATTTCAAGGTAATATTTAGTGATATTTTATAAACTTACTAATCTAACTCAAATCACCGTAATTTACAATTTAAAATTTTGTAGAAACCCTAAATATGAGCGGATCAATTGATAATGAACAGAACAGTGATAATACATTCTACGATAGTTCTAACGATCCTACGTTCCTTGATCCTGAGCGTGATAAAAATTCTGAAAATATTTAGGATGATAATTGGGATGAACTTATTGAAGAAGATGACATTAAACCTTCAACCATGCAACAATACCTTGAATCTTTTGAACCTAAACACGCACCTCCGCCCACTGCATTACCCATTGCACATTTTATCTTTTTTTTACCCACACTCTGGATGAATTTGTGAAACAAACAAATCTATACGCAAACCACAATTTTCAACAAGCAAGTGCATCCTTAACTAATTATGCTTCAAAATGGAAAGATATTACCTTAGAAGGATTAAAAGGATTTCTAGCCTGTATACTAAACATGGGATTAAATAAACGGCCTACGATTGCATCATATTGGTATACATTTTTCATTCCAGTTTTTCTTTATTCCTACTAAGAATTTTTTTTCTTCATATTAATTTTTTTTTATAATACATGCATTGTTGGGTTTATAATTAATCAAACTCAAAATTAATATATATTTTATTTAAATATTTGAGCTAATTATTTTTTTCTTTTATTTATTCAAGTTTTAACGAATATATGAAAATTACTTACACTCTACAGGGAGGTCTCCACAAAAAAATTAGGAACTAAATATTAACTGAGATAAAAAATAAAATATACACTACTGTTTTTTTTTTGCCAAAAAATGCTTGGAATTTTTCGCACATTTTATGCAAAATATGCTGGAATTACAAGGGTTAAGAAGACTCAAATATAAGGCGGCTTTCAAATTTTCGCGTTAATTTTTTATATGAAAAACCTCGCCTTATAGTCAGACCAATACGGTACATATAGAACTAAGTTGGTGACCATATCAAATTTTAAATATTTGTATTATGGACCAAACAAAAAGGTGAAATCAATTTTGCTTTTGTGTTCCCTTAAAGAAATCTGCTGAGACTAGAACAATCCCACTTGTATATTTAATTGCAATAAACCAATAGACGAATATGGATTTAGACATTTTAAATTAGTATTCATATTTGATAAATATGATAATATTCTAAATTTTGATAGTGTGAGTTTACTGTGATCCGCTTCTAGAACATATTCTGTATTCTTAATTAATGTAATCAACTTATCATTACTCACTGGTTGGGAATGTGTAAATTTGGATAAATAGCTACGAAAAGAAATAAATAAACAATGCCATATTTGTAAAGGAGCAGTTAGACCATTGGCCATTAAAATTCACTTAACCGTTTTAGTGCTAAGCAATTTTTGCAAAAATGTATGAAAATTGCTATACATATATTGATTAATTTAGAGGAAAAAATAATGGTGTCAAATAAAATACTCTAATTTAGACAAATATCAATCAATTTTAATAATTCTTTTTGCATTATAAAGAAAAAATGTTTATTGATATGAATATGAAAAAATAAACATAAAATATCAATATTATTGGATTTTATTTCTTTTTGAAAATAAAAAATATAAAAAAAAATAGCTCAACAATTATGTTTTGCCACACAAATAGCGTGTAGGCCTTTCCTACAGCGAACGCAAATAAGGTGGGATCGCTTTATACCACTCCCTCTGTTGCTACACACCGCGCACTGGCGTAAGTTACGTCCCAGTAATTTTTCCAGCGCAAATTTTTTGTTTGATGAAGATGGTTGTGTTGACACGCTATTTTTATGATTCATCCACTCCTTTTCGATATCCTCAATAATTTTCGATGTGAATTGGAGCCGGGTCATTTTTTTTTCGGTAGTGTTGGAAACATACAAAATATAAGAGTGATATGGTAAAGAATAAGTTGAAATAGGTTATGGGTGTGCCATCGGGAGGAGGAGCCCGTCTAGGTCCAGGTGTCTCGAGAAAATCATTTGTTGCTTTAGAAAACACTTTTGTCGGAGGAATTTTGGCAAAAGTTGGTGTTTCTTCTGTTTCTGAAGATGAAGAGGAGATAGAAGACTCACTTTCAATCCTCAATCTTTTTCTTCGATGTGTTATAATACTGCTATCATCACTATTTGTATCTGTTGTTTCACCCTCCGTAGAATCACTAGGAATCGAATCAACGTTCGAAATAATAGCACGTGACATGGTTATTTTTTTTTTAAATAAATTAAAAAACGGTAAAAAGTTATTTTTAAATGTACAAGAATGCCCTCTCGTTACAAATTACGCGCGAGGTTAGAGTACGTCCACTCCCACGGAGCACCAAAAACACACTGAAACTCGCAGCGTTTTTGCGCTGCGTCGCAATTTTCGATACAAACTATCGCAGCGCTTTTGCGCCGCGTAGCATTCTAACGGTTAAACTTATAAAATATATTAGATTGTACATAAAGTTAAATATCAACGGAAGTTAGAATACTTGAAAAAATAAAAAATATTTTGTCTATATCATATCTGGCATAAAACAATAAGTCATAATATATGTAGATAGTTTAACTTCAGATAACTGTAAAATTAACTTTTTTTTATTAACTCTTTAATATTTATAAAATTATATATAAAAAGTACTAAGCAATGTTGAGATCTGCTAAATGATTGTTCACAAGAGCATATTAGTGCCAACATTGATGTATGGGAGTGAAACATGAATGTGGAAAATTAATTATAGGAATTAAGTAAATGCAATGGAAAAGCATGCACTGAGAAGAATATGTCATATGTTTAATGTATGAGAGAATAAAAAATGTAATTAAGGATGATTGAGCTAAAACTGATGTGTTAGGTAGGATGCAAAACTGCATGTTGGGGTGGTTTGGACATGCTGAATGGATGGGTATGAAAGACTGACTATTATTAGCCCAGGGTATTTAAATGTATTAAGACTTTTTTATATTTCAAACTATTTATACTGTCAAATTTTTCACTAAATCTGAATTCGAAGAATGGCCATAGATATCTATTACATTACATAATTTTTTTAGCTTTTGAATACTAAATAGGATTTTGTGTACTAGAAAGTTGGAAGTTCCCTGATATAAATAATTAAAATAAATAAAAAATGTGTTATTATTATATTAGTACCCCTGTATTGTAGCAACTAGCTTAAAAGGTGCGTAGTTATTTCCACAACCAAAGGAAAAGAATAGCCCCACTACGTATTATATATTGCTTTGAAATGTTAAGTGAGCATATTACTGAATTAATTTACCTGCTTATTTTGTTTGGAACTTCTAATGTCAATCTTCTTTTAGCGTCCGCCAAGAAGTCCTGTTCCTGCCCTCTATTAAAATTAACAAAATAAAAAAATGCTGTCTAAAATAAAAATAAATAAAATAAAATGTCCGAAAAATTAAATAAATAGATAAAAAAAAGAACGAAATGTCAAACTGTCATTATCATCTGGAAAATTGCGCTCGTTCCGCTTCAGTAGATCAGAACAGAAACGAAATAAGATCGACGGTAAACAAAAACAAAATAAATCGGTCATTTCGCAATATTTTTTGTTACAGATATGGTGTACTTACATTGGAGGAACAGGGCTTGTTGTTTCCTTTTCAGAATTAAGCATACTAACACAGTTGCACCGTTAAGAAAAACTATATTCTAGTCCCATTTTGCGATAATCATACACCATTATTATTCATAAAATATAGAATAATTTCAGAAGAACAAAAGATTTTCCGACGAAACACCACAAAACGTCCTCTATGACGTTTGAGACCATAGAAAATAACAGTGTTGCTATACATAAATTTTGATTGCACAAGAATGGATAAAAGTACTTACTTTTTAATATAATTTTCCAATTGATTACATGCACAGTTTCCCAATCTGGGTTCTGCTTTGAATTTAAGAATGAAAATTAAAACGAGGCAAATGGTGTCATTTGGCCGGTTTGCACCGGTTCTCGCAAGCTGGTTGTTAAATTCCGGTATGGTTCACCAAACCGGTTGTTAAAAGTTTAAAATTAAGAAAAATACCAAATTAGTAAAATCAATATTTTTAGAAAATAAGTCGGAATATATATTTAAAATATGTAGTCTGTTCCTGCTGTAAAATATTATGCATTCTTTGACTAGACAATAAAGATATGACAATAAAGGCAATCACATCGGGGTTACATTAAAAACAACAATATTTTTCTGAGTTTCATAATTTTTTTTCGAAACAATACAAGTTTCGAAAAAGATAGGTTTCTTCGCATTGAAAGAGCACATATTATTGAAGATTGATCATACTAATATTACACTCAGCAACTTTGCTTTTTTGTTAGGAGATATTTATAGCCTGTGAAGATAATAATTTTAGATATAAGGAAAAGTTAAACACCAAAAATTTTCCAGTTTGAATTAGCTTTCCATATCTGAGTGCTTGAGCTGCCTAGTGCCTATTATACAGGATGTAACATGAGGTGACGTTCAACGGAAGCCAGGTGATGGAGGACCTCAATACCTATCGATTTAACCCCCATGTATGTTCCACAATATTCAGTGGTTCTCAAGTAATTTGGATTTTTGTGAAATTTGAATAAAAACCCGATGTAAGTGTAACTAAACTATTAGCTCTGCGATCGTGATTATTTTATAGAAGTAGTTTAATAATGGGACTTACATACAACAATACCACTATTCGTCGCAACCCTCTAAATTTGTAAAACAAAAATTATCTTAAATTTTTTTGCAGGTATAATTTTTCCTCTAACTTTCATGAGCTCTAGATAAAAAAAAATCACACCTCAGATAAATTGTAGAAAAAAATTTCTACAATTTATCTTAAAAACTACTCACGTTCATGGAGAATTAACTCTTCAAATTTCATTCGGCTAGTACTAGAGTATCATGTTGAAAAATTTACTCAAATGGTACAAGTCCCAAAAATCGATATTTTTTCTTTAAGTCAAAGACTACGAGTACTTTAAAGGGGGGAAATAGGTGTTCTAATGTAATTGCGCTACTTATCAGAGTTATCAGGTAGCAGCGGCTGGTTGGCGTTGATAAAGATAGCTAATCAAAACACGATCGTGATTTTTTTACATCAAATGTTCAAAATGAGCACCATTGTTAGCTATGCATAAGATAAACTGTAAAAAAAAAGGTGTGATTTTTTTATCTAGAGCTCATGAAAGTTAGTGGAAAAATTAGACTTGCAAAAATTTTTAAGATGATTTTCTTCCTTCCCAAATTTAGAGGGTTGTGACGAAAAGTGGTATTGTTGTACGTAAGGCCCATTATTAAACTACCTCTATAAAAAAATCACGATAGCAGAGCTAATAGTTTAGTTAGATTTACGAAGTTTAGTCTAAAATCGAGTTTTTATTCAAATTTTACAAAAATCCAAATTACATGAGAGCCACTGAATATCGCGGAACATACATGGGAGTTAAATCGACAGGTATTGAGGTCCTCCATCACCTTGCTTCCATTGATCGTCACCTCGTATTACACCTTGTTTGTATTTCTTAAAGAATTGGTCATTTGTAGTTTGGTTCGATAACTAATACATATTATTGTTAAAAAGTGCATCGAATTCGGTAAAAAGTGAAGTTTTTATTTAATTTAGTTTTGTATTATATACACATGTTTTATAACAAAAAATATGGACACCTAGCAACATAATATATAAAATTTTCTCTAGATGCTTTTCTGAAGCAGGAAAAAACAGCAAACCGTTTGTTGAAAATTAGGGTGACACCACTGGGTAACATGATACTAAATATTCGGTTTCAGAGAAGACTTATATTATTTTGATTATAATCAAATTATATTATTTTGATCATAGTCAAACAGGGCGTCTTAAGAATTATTTATGTATTTCTGTTTTTGAACTAATAAAGTATGGAGTGTTTTTGAACTAATGAAGTATAAAAGATAATAGCCTGTAAGTTATACAATTTTTTAATAGTAACAAGGAAATATTTATCAATATAAACAAAATAAAGATTGCCAAAACAAATACTCCTGTTGCTCTACCTTCATTTAACCCTTGCCTGAAATCGAATCCCAAAAAATAATTTCAGCTTGGAACCGATACCTAAAATTATGTATAGAATTGAACTGCAATATTATTGAAATTTGGATAAAAGCTATCAACCATTTATAGCAATGGTTTTAAATATTTTTAACATCGTGACCCCTTTGATAAAAAAAAAACTTATTTCGTGGCTTGCGAATACTCTACATACAAATTTAAGCAGTTAGTATTTTATCATTATACAAGACAAAAAATTATTTAACATGTTTAGATAAAAAAATAAATGAGTTGATACAATTACAAAAAATATTACAACCAGTTTACACAAAAATTAAACTTCTTAGTTAACAAAATCGTAATGTAAAAAAGTACAGTTAAGAAGACATCAAATGAATAAAATTAATTATACAGGATAAACTTAATATGCTCATAACACAGAAACCGATTGAGGTAAAACAACACGTAAATTATTATGAAATATGTACTTTATTTATAAAAACGCAACTGCAAATAGACATCTTTACAAAGTAAATACATAAGTATGTAAACATGTATGTCAATATTATAATTTTACTAATTTATTTTCCAAACAATTTCATATTTTGTTTAGTGTTACTAATCATTCTCCCATCACCTTCGTTCATTAATTTTTCGCAATTAGTAGTGTCCTTCTCCTTTCGAATTCTTTGTAGTTCTGTAAGATATTCTCTAAATTCATACTTCTTTGATTCCTTTTCTTTTACTCTCTTGTCCTATCTTGCATCATCCTATTATCTCATTTCACCGCAGACATCCTTAGCAGATGAGTGCAAATTTTTTATCACACAATTCGATTCTTCTTCAATACTCATAGTTTTATTTATTCGTTTTTTTTATCATCATACTTCGAAATTCACTTTCTTTCACACCATCTTGCAATTTCTCACTTCTGACTATCATTTGCTTTAAATTTGTTTTTCTTGCACGCCATCCCTAAAACAATTTTATTCTAATTATGAATAAATAATGGTCAGTATCAACGTTTGCCCTCTGAACTTCAACAATTTTTTGCTTCAATTTGGAGTCTACACAAATAAATCCAAACAGTTCACACAACTAAAGCCATTTCATTCCTGTTTTCCTATGTGCATATCAGATAAAAGAGAGCAAGGAAGAAGTAAACTTAGTAAAGTGTAGGAGAAATTTAACATAAGGAAAGGTAAAAAGTATAATACCCAAGTGTATGTCGAGATATAAGGATATGGAAGAGTGTTGTATTACACTTTCATTGTATATAACATAGTACAACCTGACAGGTTTATTGACTCTATAATCAATTAAAAAGATGAATATTAAACCTTACGTTAAAATCAGAATGAAATCCTTTTTAAATTGGGTACAAATTGAGTCTATACCCGAGAGTTGGGGGACAGGCGTACTACCAGCTAGGCTACAGAGACAAATATTCACATCTTTGTATTTGCGCCAACTAGGCGCGTTAAGATATGTTTGACAACTATTTCAAGTTGTGTGAGAGTCCAAGTGCATCAGCATAATATAAAATAAAAACATCAATTTTATAAAAATAATATTTTAATAAAAAAAAGCCTTGTTAACCATCTTACTCTTAAGATGAGTAATATCTCATAGATTATCTTCTGTTTCAATTCAAATTGATATAGATATCTTCTTCTTGATGTGCCCTGTCAGGTCCCCCCGACGTTGGCAATCACTCTGGCGAAGGCTTCTCTGTCTTGCGCGACCCGGAACAGCTCCTCCACACGTCCCATTCCGGTCCAGTCTCTTATATTTCACAGCCAAGACGTTTGCCTTCTTCTCCATAGTGATATCCTGGGAATGATAATCAGGGTGGTTTCCCGTTGCCTTCCCTGATAGGTGTTTCTGTAGGGGTCACCCTCCCTTAGCCGGGGGGGTCCGGTTTTATGGCGCCGGACACTCGCACATTCATCCTCTCCTATCTGCTATGGCACTGATGGTAATATGCCAGTGACCACATTGCCCAGGGCTCGCGGGGCTTAAGAGGCCACTCGTGGACGCTAGGAGTAGGACTATTGGTAGTGTTGCCGATGGAATGCAACTATGGCGTTACGCGGTATTTTATAGGCACACATTTTCCATATAGATATAATATTTGGTAATAAATTTGAATCACATATACTGTGAATGTCTTAAAGTTTGCTTGTGAATTTCGTATCATTCTTATTTATTTAACTTTATAGGTCCTACTGTATTTTTAAACTGCGATTAAATAAAAAAAATTATAATATTTTTTTATGGATCAACAAATGTTGTGAATGCCATTTTGATTTGTTGAAGGACATTGAAAAACATTAAACTCTTCAAGTTTCAATCATACTTTACTTGATTGATAGGCAATCCCTTGTGATCAAGAATGGTATGATTGTCAGCTATCCTGTGGATGGAAGATGTCTGTCTTTCATTGGTTTATTGCGTGCAAATTTTTGCATTTCACCAATCACACATTCTTGATAGATCAAACATACACTTACGATGACAAAGAGATTAAACTTCAAAGATGATCTGCGTATTTAATCTGTTGCAGCCTTTCAATAGGCAATTTTATATAGTGCTATTTTTGTGTTGCTTAATAGCACTATAAGAATTTATGATAAACATCATATACGTTAAGCAAGAGAAAAACTCAAACTCTAATGTAAAATGGTTTAAGAGCAAAAGTAGTGCAGAATTGAACTGACCAGAAATGGAACTTGGGATGCCTGTTTATTTAGCGTTAATACTAACAATTAGACTATGGCTGTCGACTAATTAGTTTGTCGATATTGCACTATAAGTTTCTTTGAATTGAAAATGTTTTTTTGGTATATCAGAAAATAATTATCTTGAATATTGCATAAAGTATTTATTGTAACACTTGAAATTAATCAGGTACTTAAATAAAATAGCTACAAAATTTAATCAGATGCTATCTGCGATTTTGAGGAAAAATGTATGTTAGATGCAAGTATTTGTAAGTGGAACAAAAGATTTTTTTGAACTCAAGACATCCATACAAGATATTCTACAAAAAGTGGAATGTCGATGGAGCTTCTAAGACATCTGAGAGAAGATAACCCAAAACACTGCTTTGATAAATATAATAGATCACAGAATGCAGCAGTGTGTAAATACATGGATTATAGACAAGAGGAAAATGTTCCAGAAGATAAAATTACAGTATCAGTGTTATTATTTAATAGTTACACCTCATTTATAAATTTCCATTGGCTCAAATATTTCGTAACATTTTATGACTTATGAGTATTTTACTAATATTGCTTTCAAATTAAAAATGTAACTAACATTTAATATGTCAGTGTACTTGTATGTGAAAAATAAAATTACAAACCTACATTTAAGTAATTAAAAAAAAAATAAAGAAAATTTTCAAAGGAAAATGTTTTATTTTAAAACCATCTCTTTTGATCAAATTAAATTTTTTCACAAGCAAATAATAAAAATATTTCACATATTATTTCATCTAGGTATAAAAAAAAATAAAAAATATGTCATGGATTTGGAATAAAATGTAAACACTAGAATATTTCTGTTTCTAAGGGTGCACTGGCGTTGACTGGAGGGGATTTTTTTCTAGGATTCCAATGAGTCCAGGACGATCTTGCTGAAACACTGTATCCAACATCTAAAGATACGGTTGGTGTATACAAACTTTCCTAAAAACAAATAAAAGTAGTAAACTATTATATTCATAAGACACTTTAACATGAAATTTTATAAAGATACATTTTATTCTAAGACGCCTTCTGAACAACACACTTGTGTAGTTAGACACCCAGCATGCATCTTTCAATGCTTATTTAAATAGTTAAAAACTTTTTACATGGTTTTGAAACAGTACGATTTTTTGGATTAAGCCAAGGATCCCATTGTTTTCAATAAATTTAATTCAAAATAACTAATTAATCATTTTTCCATCTTGTAGTACATAAAAAAAAATTCATGAAGTCTCGGTGCAGAACTGTTATTGGTAGGCCACATGTGGCCCATGGGCTGCATGATTAACATGGTATCTGGTTGGTTACGTATCTCTCACCTGAAATTTAGAAACAATTTTCTCATATCCACTAAAAACCTGAGCACTCCCCTAAAACTACAAATTGAAAGATAGACCGCTAAACCCAGTGGGGATCCAAGAATGAATAAAATCATCATCCTGCCCTTTTCCAATAAAAATCTCTTAATAGACTGAGGGTGAGTGCCACTAGATGTGGATAGAGCATATAGAGATGGGGATTCCTGTGGGAGAGTGTTAGTTCGAGGAGGTGCAAAACGATAAGCAGGTGAGTTGTCCAGCATTAAATACAAGATGCAGTCAAGAAGGTCCAACAGCTGTAAACAGTGAAACCTATATTGCTGCATATTGGGGTGGCAATATATATGTTACATCTAGAGTCCGGACAGGAAAATTTAAGTATTTAAGTCAGTTATATCCATTTATGAAGTGCATGCACAGATAAGTGGAAAAAGACACTTTTTTAAGTAATAGGTTGGAAACCTAAATTTGAAAATTCAGAGATATTCCTGTTCAATATAATCACTTCAAAAAGGGAACTAGTAAAGAACTATACAGGACAGAAGTTAGAAGATGTGAGTTCTGGAGTAATGTAGCACTGAAAATGCTGATAGAGAATTTGCGGTTTAGCTGGTTAGGAGATTTACTTAAGCAACTACCATAAAGACAGCCAAAACAAATTGAGACAGAAATGCATTTAAATAATAAAAATAACTTTTAATATTTTCTCAATTATAAACAGCATTAAAATTACTTACCGTTGTTTCCGATGTTTGCGTCATTTGTTCTGGAACTGGAAATAATTTTTTTCTATTTGATCTTCTTTTGAACCATTCCATCAATCCAATAAATAAGATTATTACAAAAATTAGAGCGCCTATTAATCCAAACAAGAGAGTTTTTGCAGATTGGTTTGATATTAAAAATGGTAGGCTTACACAAACCAAAATTATTATAACCACAATTATGGTAAAAATGCCCCAATTATACAATCGTTTTGTTTTATCTGTAATAAAGTAATAAATGAAAGAAAATATTAAATGTACTTATATATTCAATATTAAAATAAGTGGTCCAAAAATTGATAAACAATTTATAACAGTTAATAAATTTGTAATACAATTTGGAAAAACATGATAACATTTCTAAGAAATAGAAACTAAACATGTACAAAATGTCAATGCATTTCAGGCAAAACTTGGTACTAGAAATAGGTCAATTTTACAGGTGTGCAAAATAACATTGATTTACTAAAATTCAAATAAAAAAATAGTATTAATTAGATACAAAAAATATACTTGATCATTGGAAATATATTTTTGGTATAAATATTAGTCCCAATTAGTAAGCTTAGTTTTTTATGCTCACCTGTTCGATTATCTAATACCTAAAATAACTCAGTATGTTTAATAAAAATACAACAAACCTTGCACATTAGTTTGCATTTTGATTTATTTATCATTGAAAATTTATTAAACTGATGTTGAGTGACAATTTGTTTGTTATCTATTTGGAAATTTATCAGACAGATACTGATAAAACACTGTGATAATATGTGACACACATACTGAAAGCATTAGGGATATAAAACATTTGATACTTTTTATTAAATAATATAATGAAATGAAAAGTATAAGTTAACTTGAAAGTATGACATTTGATTTCATGTATGTTTTACTCGCAAATCTCATATTCTTATGATTATTTCAATATTTAGTCCAGTGGTTCTGAACTGGTGCGCCATGAAGCACTGGTTGTCAAAGGCCTTTTGTTTTGTCTTTGAAGCAGCATGCAAGTGGTGAGTTTAGTTCCTGAGTATGTTGAGAGATGCGACTGAAGTTTTGATCTACGAGGCATATCCAGAAAGTAAGTGTACTGAATTTTTGTAGGTTACAATTTTTTTTATTTAAACAAAAAAATTACGTGGTTACCGTAGTACATATGTAAGCTATTTTTCGACATAGTCGCCATTCCTCTCAATGCAGGTGGTGAAGCGGGGTATCAACTTTTTGATGCCTTCCTCGAAGTAGTTTCCCGCCAACTCCTCCGTCCACTTCTCCACCTCCTCCTTTACCTTCTCGTCGGTTGAAAACCTTTTTTCACCCATGTGCAGCTTCAGGGAGGTAAAGAGATAGTAATCTGAAGGTGCTAGGTCAGGGGAATGCGCGGGATGGTTCAGGACATCCCATTTAAACGAGGCGAGCAGTTCCTTCGTGGCGTTGGCCGTGTGTGGTCTGGCATTTTCATGCAGCAGTCAGACTCCCTTTGTCAGCATGCCTCTCCTCTTGTTCTGAATCGCCCTCCGCAATTTGTTTAGGTTCTCACAGTATCTTGCAGAGTTGATGGTCTCCCCTTGAGGCATATATTCAATTAAAATTATGCCTTGACAGTCCCAAAACACGGATGCCATGATTTTCTTGGCTGAAATTGTGGTTTTGAACTTTTTGGCGGAGGGTGAAGAGGTGTGACGCCACTGTTGAGACTGCCTTTTGGTTTCAGGCGTGTAGTGTGCAACCCAAGTTTCATCTCCAGTAAAGATGGAGCGGAGAAATTCATCACCATGGAGTTTGCAGCGCCTCAAAAACTCTTGCCCGGCCTCTACTCGATTCAACTTGTGTTGGTCTGTCAGCTGTTTTGGGACCCACCTCGCGGACAGTTTCCGATATCCGGGAGTTTCTGTGATGGTTTCGTGTAATGGAGATTTGGAGATTTGCGGAAACATCGCAGAAAGTTCATCCACAATCAATCTACGATCGTCACGGAGCGCATTTTCGATTTTTTCCACAATTTCGTTAGTCACAATTGAAGGTCTTCCGCTCCTCTGATCATCATGCACAGACGTACGACCGTTTTTAAACTCGCGACACCACTTGTACACACTCATACGATTCATAGCTTTATCACCATATGCAGTTTTCACCTCATTATAAACCTCAACCGGAGGTTTTCCCTTTCAAACGAGATAACGGATGACGCCGCGTATTTCGCACTTGGCGGGAGATTCGATGGACATTTTTCACGAAACGTGTTGTCGCGTCGACACTTCTCAACGTACTGACCTCGAACCGGTCTCGTTGCGGAGGGGAAGGGTCAGGCTACACGGAAGTGTAGCCAACATGTCGAAAATAAAATCCATCCGGTCGTGAGAGCCTCAGTACACTTACTTTCTGGATACGCCTCGTACACAACACTTACCAGAAACAAAACCACTTTGCTGCTTCTTCAAGACAAACTGAATGGAGTTCTACTTGTAACTAAGGGTCACCTGAGACAAGACCTTCCCGGCACATTTAGCAACATGATACCGCGATAGTTTCCATACGAGATAGAGAGTCACCTTCCTTATGGAGGGGGACAATGGATCCACTTCGGAAATCCCTTGGACAGCACTTCTCATCGCATATCATAAGATGGTAAAGATGACGTATCAGAGTGCTGATTCCACGCTTGAGAAACTTAACATGGACTCCATCATCCCCGGCACATTTTTTATTTTTGAGTTTCCTCACGGCCGTCAGTATTTCATTATGAGTAGGTGGGTCTGAGACTATACCAGTTACCTGAACTATTCTCAAGTGAACAGAATGTTATAAGATAAAACAGGAGGAGAACGATTTAGAATATTATCAAATTACTCCTTTCTCAACTTGGGTTCACAGTGTTCCCATTTGGGCTTCTCCCTATTTCCAATTCAGCACGATATCTAAAAAAACATTAATACTCACAGCTACTCGTATTTCAGCTATAGAAATCATATCCTTGAGGTGGACATATTCATCTTAACCCGATGATTGCCATCTTGATATTTATCTTTCAGCCGCTGTAAGATGGTAGGACCCCTTCGTTATTCTTACGGACCAATTATTTTTGCGATCTTCAATAGTTTCTCAGGTTTTCTGTGACATCAACAGACAGTTGGAGAAGACCAACTAATATTCACAATGGATGCTATATTAGCAGGCCTCCGAAAGTTATCAAATAATTTTATCTACTAATCGCAGTCTGCATAAAACTATATAGTTTAAATCGGGAGATATTACCGCTTATTAATGTACTGGAACGTCCACCTCAAATTTTATCAAAGTGAAGGAATTAAAGTATTACTATTTATGAAGTTTAATAATTCTCTGCGCAATATAATCTCTACAAATAAGCGAATTCAACAAATAATTTAAATAAATTTAACTGAAAAAAAAATTATACTTTAAATTCATTTATACAAGAACTTTCTGATATTTTTGAAAATATTTTTTTTTTAAGATTATAAAAAAAGAAAGACCTATATATTGTCAAGACATATAGTTTTCTTATTTTAAATTTTTATATTATCTCGTGACTGACACATTTATTGACAGCTGAAGAACAACTCGTATAGCAGATACGAAGTGTTTATGTTGAAGGAATAGAATAATTTATGAATTATGTTTTTCTGAAATACACAACCCAGTTTAATCTACAGGTAAGCAACGAATTACAATTTGTGCACATTTCGTTTCATTACTAATACAAATCATTTTAGTTTCATGACTAGATTAATACAAATCATTCGATGTTTTGGCAAATAAATATATTTGTTAATATTTCTTCCGTAATTGCAAGATATAAAATAGCTAGCGTAATTTAAAAAAAAAAAGTAATTTGCTTGGCTTGAATTGAAATAAAAAATAATCTTATCCAAAATGTATTTTTTTTCGTTGAACAAAATATATACAGGTGTCTCGTATTGAGTGAATCATATTTAGGGTGGTGATAGATTGGGTCAAGACCTACCAGAATATCAAAACTTGACCTCAGTAAAAACCTTACCGTTTTTAAGTTATTCGGACTTTTGTAAAATCCCTACCTTGCATCAGATTTTTTGCTGCATTGTGTACAAATCACCATTTTCGTAATTTTTTTAAATCGTAAAATAGTTTTGAATAGTAGCCTTATCCATCGCATACAAAATGATTCCCAAAATTATTAGGGGTGTACAATTAACATTTTGTACGCTAAACTTTGGCTTTCTGTGGTAAAAAAAATTGTACTGGGTATTTCCAGAATACTACTTTAAAAAGTTGCTCAGTTAATGGAGATTCCAGAACAGTGCAATAGTATTAGATTTTTTTAACGAAAAAAGTTGCTCAGTTAATGGAGATTCCAGAACAGTGCAATAGTATTAGATTTTTTTTTACGAAAAATGAAATAATACTATTTTTTATTCAAAAGGGGCTGATTCTAACCAAAGTTCAAGTAAAATGTAATAATGCAAAATATTCTTCATTTGGTTTCTCGTAGCGCGCCTATTGTAGCATTAATGTGCAAGTTTGTGTGATTTAATTTCATTGTTTTATTCAATGAATTTTACAGGAGATGCTCGAATTGTCACCCTCCTGTCCTGATGCAAGCTCGGCATCTCCTCAAAAATGATCACTTCAGCAATCTCAAACTGTGCGTCGAAATTTCACGGCCAGCCGCATTCACTCGTTGGCGCAGTTCAACCTCGTTGCGAATGGCTTTATGGTAAACTTTATCTTTTAGACAGCCCCAGTAAAAATAATCCAGAGGATTAAGGTCAGGTGACCGAACAGGCCACAGAATTGCCCCAAGACGACCAATCATCGCCCACGGTACGCGTTGTCCAAGTGGGCTCTTACTTGTCGACCATAATGCGCAGGGCACCCATCATTCTGCAGCCACATTGTACGCCGTAGTTCTAGAGGAACATCTTCGAGGAGGAGTGGCAGTTGTTCTTCCAAAGTATTTATCATATCTAAATAACCTTTTATTTCAATATCTATTTACATACATGCCATCACGCCATTTCCCTACTGGGGTAAACAGAGAGAACAGAGCGCCAGACTTTCCTATCACGAAACACATATTTCGCCTCTTCTACATCCATACACCTTACACACCTGCTACTATATCTTTTATTTTCCTTCTTTCAAAATATTATTTACTTGATCCAGCCTTACTTTCCTTGGTCTTCCTCTACTTCTACCACTCAAATTTGGTTAGTCATTCGTTAGTCTTCATTCATTAATTTCACGTGCCCAAACCATCTCGGAGTGCTCTTCTTAATCTTACTCAACATATTAGTTTAAAGTTCACGTTCATCCTTAATTACTTTATTACGTATTCTGTCATGCATTGTCACTCCATGTATTCTTCTAAATGCACACATTTCTACATAGTTTATTCAGATTTTTTCAGTCTTTTCCACGTCCACGTTTCACTCTTATAAATCAAAAATAGTACTAAAATACTGTTGTGGACTATCATCTTAGCAGATTTTGATACTGTCTGGTTCGAGTGTATATGTTTAAGTGCCTCATTGACTTTGTTTCCTATAGCTACATGCCGTTCGATATGTTTTGTAATTCTTCCATCATCTTAGAAAATTCTAGTTTTATAAATATAAACATGAAAAAAATAATATATGTTTATTAGTAATAGGGGTACAAGGATTATGATGCGCAAGTTAATCCTCTCTTAATCAACTCCACTCCCACCTGTGTGAGGTGAACCCTATATATCCCTATCGTATCAAGATTGAGATAGCGAACCCCTTTGGAGGTGCGGTGTAATGATCTGAGGATGTCAGGGGATTGTGCAGGCTATCTTATCTTAAGTGAAGATCGGCAGCAGGATGCACAATTTAGTAAATGAGGCAAAAGGTTATTGCAGTATAGAAGGTCAGAGGAAACCACTGCAGTATCTTCCCAATATAACTACCATCATGGAAGTCACGATGCTCATTAGCTACATGAAAGGATGAATATTGATAATCATTGAGGTCTATGAAATAAATATTTCTTTTACTTGAGGCAATTTAAAGTCAAATTGTATTTTAGTATTTGGAAGTGTTAGTGGATAATCCTCTCATGCTGAGATTGAATAAATGAGGTAAGCTAAAGATCTCCACCCTTCATTCCCTTAAAGTGTTTCTAAGATTCCTGTTCATTAAAACTAAAATTTTACTCATGCGATCGATCGCTGCTGTTTCCAATTCTGGAATATGCGGATGTCTGTTATTCTAATTTTATGGAGGAACAGTCGAACAAACTACATAGTCTTCAAAATATTTCTCTCAGATTTATATTTAACCTGAGAAAGTACAATCAGAACACTTAATATCAAAAAGAGCTTAATTGTTTGAATGTGAGAAATAGATGCAAAGTTCATGTATTGTAACAGTTGTATAATATCCTTTATTGGCCTGCCACCCCCTCTTAACTTGCTGCAAATATTCAGCATCTTTCTGATCACGGACTTGCACTATTATTAAGCAGATATTATTTATTGGTTTTCCCAGTTAAACTCTCTCCATCTCAGAAAAGAACTTTTAACTTTAAGTTAGCAATGTTAGGTGTTTCATTACAATTTTCCTTTCCTCTACACAATCTCTTCCTGCTTCTATGGATTGATGATATTTCACTTTTATTTTTATTAATTTTGTAAAAATTAATAATAATTTGAATAATTTTTGCAATCACGTAACTTCCTTAATTACTTTTGTTTGGTTGGAAGAGATTGTCATTTGACAATAAGTTAATTTTGTAAAAATTAATAATTTGAATAATTTTTGCAATCACGTAACTTCCTTAATTACTTTTGTTTGGTTGGAAGAGATTGTCATTTGACAATAAATCCATCAGATTTTAATACAATGAAGTGTTAAATCATTAAATATTTGAGATAACGGCTGAATCATTAAATATTTCAGATATTCATAATTTTGAAGCAATAAAAATGGATGGATTGGCAAAAAGTTTATCAGCAAATAAAAGTTCTATTTGCAGTGTTTGTAGCAAGAGTGCCAACCTTTTAGATTTAGAACAAAAAAGCTTTCATAGTATACTTCAGAAATTTCTTTGGATATCAAGACCAATGGTAAGTATTTTATTTAAATATTGTTTTAAATTATGATAGACAAATTTTCTCTATCGAAGACAATTGACAGTTCACACCGTGGATTAATGAAACTTGTGTATTTCTTAGTTAATTGTGCTTGACAATCTTTATGGTCTGGTTGGTAAGATGCTGGTCTTCTACTGGGCAGTTTTTGTTTCCTCCCTGTTCAATTCTTGATGATACCAAAAAATATAATAAAATAAAGAGTGCGTTAATACTCGAGTTTGTATCCTTGTATGCAAGCTACATGTCCAGACCAACACAGATGAGTATGTGATGCCAGAATCTTGATGCTTCAGTAGTTTGCTCTTCTCAAAACTTCATTATTTGATATTGTATGGTACCACCGAATCTTCATTATTTGCCAGAGGTACCTCTGCTGTCATTTTTTGAGTGCCCTAATGTATCGTCCTAGGGAACCCAATATTGTCGTCCATATATCAGAGATGGTATTACAGTTTTATAAACCACTGTGTTGGTTTTCAGTATTGGATCGTGATTATCAAACATACATTCACGAAGAACCCGGGAAGTTTTACTTAATCTAGTTTGAATCTCGTCATCTGTTTGCTTTGTCAATATATTGGGTGTTAACATAAGTTGTGTCCATTTTTTTCCAATTTAAAAATGAGCACCAAAAGTAAAACAAAATGGTAACGGTTATACGTCATTCGAAAGAAAATTTTCTGCTCTACAAGATATTGTATTTGATTTTACGTTACATGTATTATTTTATTTCATTACAAGCCTTCAAAATGGAATATCAAGTAGGCGAAAGTGAGCATTTTCGACACCTCCTTCTGTTTGCGCTCAATCGAGGGAATAAAGCTGCCAAAGCTGCTCGCGATATTTGCGAAGTGTATGGTGAAAATGCTATGAATGAAAGGACAGCTCGTCGATGGTTTTTGCGTTTCAAAGACGGTAATTTCAACCTGAAAGATATGGAGCGTTTCGGATGACCAGTGGAGTTCGATGAGGACCGCTTAAACCATATTATTCATGAAGATCCCCTTCAAACATGTAATGTAAAAGCAAACACAATATCTTGTAGAGCAGAAAATTTTCTTTCGAATGACATAACCTTTACCAATTCGTTTTACTTTTGGTGCTCATTTTTACATTTGGAAAAAAACGGACACAACTTATGTTAACACCCAATACAATGCTAATCAAGTAATTAAAAGGCACAATACTACATTTATAACTTAAATACTTTGAGCGGAAAAGTGAATTGAAGAATAAACTACATACGTACAAAATGTAAAAACCCACAATTTTGTGGATATATCGAATCACTTCACTAGGCAAGGCCTGTGTTGAAGTGTTCTTATTAGTTAATTTCACATTTAATAAGTTTGTCCAAAATACCAAAACACACACCCTTACATGTACTTAAATATCAAATTATCACATTCACAATTCCAACTACATCAAAATTATGTCCAACAGCTAGTTCCCATCACATGCTCTATATTTGCATCAGTAATTCACTCATATAGTTATGTGGAGACCTGTAAAAGATCTTCACTCAACCTTCAAGATATTCAATAAAAAAAATTTAAGTTGTGAAACATCTTGTAATGCTTTGGTTACTTTTTATTGTTTCAGAAGAAAAATGAAGCAATGAATCTTAAAATTGTGTGTAAGTCTTGTTTTCAAGTAATGTCACATTTGATACAGAATATTGAAGAATTCTGGAGAAGTTATAGATTTACACAGGTGCTTGTGGAACTTAAAACCAGACCCCCTGATTTGAAGAGAACTGGAAAAAATATTTGCATCAAATCAAATCACAACGATGATTCTTTTTATGATAATAAACCTGAACTTGAAAATTGTGGTAAATATTGTACTATCAATCTGGTAAATAAATACTTCAAAATAGTTATTATTCTGTTTTCAATAAGTAATGGGATGTGATTTTAGTTTCATTTCAAAATAAATTAATCAAAATTATATTTTTAGATTTCTTATTAGTTTTTTATTTCTACTTCTGTTTGTGGCTTCTGATTGTTGACTAGAAGTTTCACAAATAACTTCATTCTGTTTTTTATTTGATTTTCGCCCGTTGATTGACTTTTTGGAAAAATTATTATTTCTCTGTGAGAGAATCTGGACTTGATTCCCTTTTTAAAGAAGCTTGATCATGTCTATCAATCTATGCAAAAATAATTTTCCAGATCAAAAAATTATCATAGTTTAGAGTTAATGTAATTTATTAATAATTTTTAATCATCATTTATCAAACATCTTAAAAAATAGTAAATGGAGAACTATGTTACTAATGTAGCAAACAAAAGCCAACTTGGCAAATACTCTTTTTTGTGAATACTAGATATTTTCTTAATTTTACGAGTATATGAAGGTGTCTGACAATATATCCTCCTGGCAGATTCCGATTTGTGTAGGCTTTGAATTTTGATGAAAATAAATGTATTTATTTGTAACTCACAACATATGTTAAGTGTGTTTTACAAGACATGATTACACATTGACACAAAATAAGTATTAATTTATGTAATTAAAATGATTAACTAAGTTGTTAAAAATATTAGGTGTACCGGAAAAGAATGTCGTTTTTTCAATAAAACAATTTGGTGCATTTAATGTATTTATTTATTAAAACTTAGTTCAAAATATAATTGCCATAGTTTGATATAACCTCCTTCCACCTCTCAGTCAATTTTTTAATACCGCGTTCGTAAAATTCAGCTGGTATCGATGCAAAATACTCAGATATGCCTTTTTTGACATCCTCATAATTTTTGTATTCTTTTCCGTTTAAAAAGTGTTGCATTGACCGGAACAAATGGTAATCCGATGGAGCAAGATCCGGTGAATATGGTGGGTGACATGGGTACAGTTGTCCAACCTAGGGCTTTAATTTTTTCTTTCGTAATTTTTGAGGTATGCGGTCGTGCATTATCGTGCTGTAAAAACACTTGTCCACAATTAGCCAGTGCAGGTCTTTTTTTTATTATTTCTGCATCTAAATGCTCTAGTTGATCACAATACACTTGGGCGTTAATTGTCTGTCCGGGTTTTAATGTTTCGAAATAAATTATTCTCTTGCCGTTCCACCAAACAGACAAAAGAACTTTTTTTGCAGTGAGCCCGGGCTTAGGGGTGGGTTTTGGTACCTGGCCCTTTGAAAGCCATTGTTTCTTGCGTCTTTGGTTTGAATACATCACCCATTTTTCGTCACCAGTTACCAGATGTTGTAGAAATGGAGTTTTGGTATTTAATTCCAATAACTCAGTGCACGCGTTTATACGCTCACCTAGATTCTCTTCACTTAATTCATGAGGTATCCATTTTCCTTGTTTCCATGTCTTGCCGATTTTTTTATATGCTCTTGCACGCTTGACCATGAACATCCGAGTTGCTCCGCGAGTTCTTGAATCGTTGAAGTTGGATTTTGCTGAATCAGCTCAGTTAAAACATCGCTATCCACTTTAACAGGTCGACCACTTCCAGGGTTATTTTTTAGATCAAAATTGCCGGATTTAAATTGTTTAAACCACCTCTGGCATTTACGAACATTCAAAATATCTCCCAGTAAATCACAAATATTTTTTGTAGCACGTGTTGCACTTTCTTTCTTCATGAAATGGTAAAGCATAATATTTCGAATAAATTCCTCATTCGGTACAAAGCTCTCCATTGTATATAGGGTTGTAAATGTTTTTGTTTAAAAGTCCTAGTACACTCCAGGTATACGTAGTCAGAGAAACAACATAGAACACGTTATAAAAGTACGACTGCCGAAGCACAACTGACCACTCAAAAGCGATAACAAAAAAAACGACATTCTTTTCCGGTACACCTAATATTTAATGAATTTGGTGTTGAATGTAAATTCGGTATATAATGATGGTATTTAATATGTGAATGTTTACAGGTTATAGGGAGAGGATGGATTCTCAAGAACAGAAGGGAACTGCAGAGGTGACAATGAAGGACGAAAATGTAGAAGATGAGGATACTGCAGCAGTGTTCCCCGAATATGATATTAGTATACAAGGGACAGATTTCAAACAGGAATGTGCCCGAGTTACCAGCGCAGATTCCAAACATGTTGGTGATAGCACCGCAGACACAAGTAAGCTAATTTCTTATGCTTTCGTTAATAGACTAGAGTGGAATATGTTATTTGAATGCCAATGAGGGTATATATCCAAACGTGGTATTACATCATTATATACCGAAAGCAGAGCATGTAATAGATTGAACAATGCCTTGACTGAATGGTTGAATATTTCAAAAGGGGTAAAGCAAGGATGTATTATATCACCCTAGTTGTTTAATATTTGCATAGATTCATGTGTGAAGGGGCTACAGAGATCAATGGGTGGTATACAAATGTCGAATGGGAATGTATGTGGATTGCCACTGGTATATAATAATGACATGGTAGTGTTAGTGAAGAATGAGGATGAATTACAGAGTTTGATAAGAGAATTGTATGAGAAATGTGAAGAGGAAGATCTAGAATTGTTGCAAAATCCAAAGTCATGGTGATGGTAAAGTGTGAAAGAAAGATCTAGAATTGCAAATAAATGGAATATATGGGTGAAAAATGAAAGATTGGAGTAAGTTGAGGAACTCTGCTATTTGTTTCTCAGATGATGGAAGAGTTAAGAAGGATATCGAATGGCGTGTAAGAATAGGAAACAAAATCAATGCGACACTGAAACATATGTACTCGAACCGGATAACTTAAAAAATATGAAGGCTGAAGACAAAATATCAGCTACGTGATGGCTGTATCCTGCCTTTTTCATTATAATACTCTGAAACTAGGTATGATTCAGATACAAAGTTAAAGAGAGAAGATTTTTCAGTTTAGAAAACCAGGAAGGATGGATTAGGAGGATGATGATTATCATATGGTCCTACAATTGTGACAATTTGTCTTTCACCACAAAATTAGCTTTTTAATTATGAATACATAATCTATTTTATTTCAGATTTTGAGGATGCCATTACAAAAAAGGAAATAGTAAATATAAAAGATGGAACAAATTGCAAATCATCTCTGGTGAATAACTGTAGTGAAAATAAAATATTGGATTGCGAAAATTGTCCATTAAAGCAATCTGAGGGCAATGACGATTCAGAAAACTATTTTGGTTTAAGTGAAAAACAAAAAAGCACTAAAAGTAGTGCTCGAACGTAAGTTTGTTTTGTATTCTAAAATTTGCTTTCAATTTTTTCAAACTCGTAACATTTATAGAGAAATAATGAACTTTCGCTTTCACTTGCATAATTTTAACTTTGATGCCTATTCCAGACCCCTTACCAACAGTCTATAGTACAGGTTAAATCCCATTTTAACTTTGATGCCTATTCCAGACCCCTTACCAACAGTCTATAGTACAGGTTAAATCCCATTTTATCTTTGATGCCTATTCCAGACCCCTTACCAACAGTCTATAGTACAGGTTAAATCCCATTTTAACTTTGATGCCTATTCCAGACCCCTTACCAACAGTATATAGTACAGGTTAAATCCCATTATAACAAAATTCATAGGGCCATAAAATATATTTCATTATACTAAATATGGGATAAAAATGTAGCATTGAAAAAACTGTTTTATTTCAGAATAAAAAGTTCTACAGTCAAAGAATGATGTTATTTTGACTGTATTGAATTTTTCTTAGCATAATAATTGCATTTTCAATACACATAATTGTAGATTTTTTATTTTATTAGATAAACCCAAAATCTTTTCAATCTATTCGTAGGTTCCTAAAATGAAACCTTCATATCAGGTAGCATAACTCCATTTTTACTATCATCTTTAGTAATTCATTTTTACTCTACGTATAATTCGTAGATTCAAAGCTTACAAAAATGTTGTATTGTACGATTTCGAGGTGAAAATTCAATTTGAATGTGTTCTGGCTTGCATGTTCAATGATGTGCTGAGCGATTATCAATTAAAATAAGATTTTTTGTCTTTTCACTAGAGCATCCAAATTCATTTGCCATTCGTTAAATATTGCTTATGTCATCCAAGTCCGGTGGTTTGGATCCCTTCATTTTCTTTTATGTATATTTATTCGATTTAACAAAAAATATTAATTATTCTGAAAATTTTGTTACTCGTTATAATGAGATCAGATATACGAATATATATGTTTCTTTTACTATTTTGTCAATAGCAAATAATAACTAGATTTCTTATATAGAGCTATTTCCTAGTAAAATGTCACCTGAATAGAACATTATTTACAACATTAATCCAGCTTTTGTGCTAAGAACCGTTGGAGTAGGCACGTTACTTGTAGTTTGTTATCATACATGTTGGCAATACGTCATGATGCGGAAAGGTAACAACATTCACACATGTCTAGCTAACGTAATCTTTTATCAGACTGGGTTTTTTTTTTGGGTGCCATCAGGAATTGAATCTGATAAGTCCATGTGGAAGACACATGTCTTATCAATTATGCTATGGAAGTCATTGATACCAGGCTATGAAATAAGTATGTCAAATGTTAAAGCTGTTATATCTCTGAAGCTTATTTTCAACAGTAACTCCACAACGTTCATGGATAGCTATAATAATCAATTATGTAACAAGTTTTATTAGAAAAATATGCTTCAATGCAAAAACCACCAGATGTATATGGTTCAATAAATATAATCTACAATGGAGCCTTTGTGTAGAACTCAAAGAGGCTTGACTAAAATTATGCTTTATAAATTGGTTTGTTAACAGAAACACTTTTCCAGGAATTAGAGGCACTCAATCTTCATTAGATATCTATATCAAATATATAAATATCTAATTATATACTATACTATATAAATAATCTTCTGATAAATACATTCAATCGCGCAGTATAGAGCAAGAGGCGATGCACTGAATCTGGTTCTGACCCTACACTTTCATAAATCATTCAGGAGAAAGAACATGCTGATGCTTGCACCGAGAACTTATTACGCATAATTCCTGAAGGCTAGTGGTATTTGTTATAATGTTGCGCCTTCAAGTTTCCGCATATGCATGTGAGTAAATGTGTGATGTGACTGATGTCATGTGACTAATGTAGAGTGTGTGATGAGGAGTTATTGGAGATGATTTTGATGTAGTTGTTGAGATTGTGATGTGGGTGGCATTGTGTATGTGATAGCTTGGGATTTAAGAATGTCAAGTTTCAGTCGAGTGTTTTTAGTATCTAGGATAAGTAATAAAATATGTGATAAAGGAATGAGACTGACTACTTCATCACAGGTCTCCCTAATTAAGTGTTTCTCTATTTCCGATAATGGAGGGTTTTTGCATAATTATGCACATGTACTATATGGTTTATCTTTATTAAAACTATGTAAATTTTATATAGTGTATAATAAAAAAATAAATAATAATGTTCTCTTTATTATTTGTATATTTTTCAGGGAATACACAGAATCTGATTATAACAAAATGTATGAATAATGTTTTCTTTATTATTTGTATATTTTTCAGGGAATACACAGAATCTGATTATAACAAAATGTATGAATAATGTTCTCTTTATTATTTGTATATTTTTCAGAGAATACACAGAATCTGATTATAACAAAATGTATGAATAATGTTTTCTTTATTATTTGTATATTTTTCAGGGAATACACAGAATCTGATTATAACAAAATGTATGAATAATGTTCTCTTTATTATTTGTATATTTTTCAGGGAATACACAGAATCTGATTATAACAAAATGTATGAATAATGTTTTCTTTATTATTTGTATATTTTTCAGGGAATACACAGAATCTGATTATAACAAAATGTATGAATACTACATTGAAAAAAACTCATATGGAGCATTTGAATGCATTCCTTGCGTCAAGTGTTTCAGTTTTAAAAGTCTAGCCATGGAACATGTCAAAGGTGTGCATATGAAGGAAAGGCGCTACAAGTGTAATTACTGTGATAAATCATTCTATAAAAAGGAGCGATTCACCATGCATCTTGACACATACCATAAAATGGAACTGTGCGAGGTAACATTTGCTTTTTATCGAATGACATGTTTGTAAAAACTTACCATTTTTTTCTGACTATAAAACACACCGAGCCATAAGACACACTGGACCATAAGACACATCGGGCCATAAGACGTACCCTAAATCTATGAGATAATTTTTTCTGACTATAAAACACACCGAGCCATAAGACACACTGGACCATAAGACACATTGGGCCATAAGACGTACCCAAAATCTATGAGATAATTTTTTCTGACTATAAAACACACCGAGCCATAAGACACACTGGACCATAAGACACATTGGGCCATAAGACGTACCCTAAATCTATGAGATAATTTTTTCTGACTATAAAACACACCGAGCCATAAGACACACTGGACCATAAGACACATTGGGCCATAAGACGTACCCTAAATCTATGAGATAATTTTTTCTGACTATAAAACACACCGAGCCATAAGACACTGGACCATAAGACACATTGGGCCATAAGACGTACCCTAAATCTATGAGATAATTTTTTCTGACTATAAAACACACCGAGCCATAAGACACACTGGACCATAAGACACATCGGGCCATAAGACGTACCCTAAATCTATGAGATAATTTTTAGTAAAATATATTTTACTGTGCAAAAATATTTACAAACTTAATTTTTAATTATAACTACCACAACTTGTACCAGTGGCATTCAGTGCATCTTCACTCGTCTCGGTACTGTCACTTTTCATATTATTGTCAGAACTTTAGTTATCACTGTCTAAAAACTAAGTTATCTTCGATACCATCCAACATGTTATATATTACTCGAGAAATTCTTGTATAATATTTATTTTGATGGTTTAAATTATTTTCTGCATGTACTTATTACCATATATCACCTGCTTTCATACTATGGTATGCATTTCAAACCATAAGACACACCCCAATTTTAAGTTGATTTTTCTAAGTAAAGTCACAGAGCACAAATGTATTATTTTACAACAAAAAATGTAAGAAATAACAGTCTTTCTTTTACAGGATGATGAATATTTTGGGAATATTTCTAAACAAATAAAGGAAAGTGAATCTAGTGGATTAAAAACTCAAAGGTAAATTTAATAATTTGTATATGGGTGGCGTGTGCAGCTTTGGAAATTACTTGAAGGCAATCTTTTTTTGGAGGCTTATTCAAATCTATGATTATATATAAAAACTACACTATACTTTAAGCTGAATGTGTTATCATTATACAATACTATCATCTTCAAGGTATTATTGAAAGAAAAATTTATACTTAATAGTTTTCACAATGTTTCTGCCAAAAGTTTTAAAAAATGTTATTATATTTTTTCAATATTCTCTTATTTAAGAGTCTTTCTTTTCCAGGGATGTAGATGATTTACATGTTAAAATGTTTGATAATTATATTTAAGAGTCTTTCTTTTCCAGGGATGTAGATGATTTAGATGTTAAAATGTTTGATAATTATATTATCAAAAATTCAAACGATGCCTTAGAATGTATAACTTGTACACAGAGTTTTGTTTCTGAGATTAAAGCCAAGGAGCATGTCCGCAAGGTGCATACAAATGAGAGACCTTTTCAGTGCCATCTCTGTCCAAAAGCATTCTTCGGCCAGTCACACCTGCACCTACATGTAAAAAAGTTTCATTATAATAAGGGATATCTTTGTCAGGTAACATTCTTTTTATTTTAAAAAAGAACCAGTCAAAAATATGTTCGGAAGAATGAAAACTAGCTAGGAAAAGTTGTTAGATTTATTGGATTGTTGAAATAAATTTAGATAGGTATAGTAAAATCGATAAGAAAGTGAAATCGATATTTGGATGAATTGGTGAAATAAAATAAATATTTTTGATGAATTGGGGAAATATTTTTGATGAATCAGTGAAATCAATATTTTGAATGAATTGGTGAAATTAATATTGGGATGAACTGGTAAAATAAATATTGTGGATAAAATTGTGAAATAAATGTTTTGGAGCATTTTTTTATTTTTAAAGCAATATATAGATTTATTTCAAAGCTTGATGAATTAATAGAATAAGATAAATTTTAACCAAGGGAAAGGTAATGTATGAGAAAAAGAAGATCATATTTTGTGAGATGTATGGATGTAGAAGAACTAAAGGCTAATGAGATCTGTCCTCTATGTCTACCCCAAAAGGGGCATAGTGTGAAGGTTTTTATGTATGTATTTATCACTAGTATATGTACATAAATGGATTCAATAAATATCCATACAGCCTTTTTATCATGAAAATATACAAATTATTTTAATATTAAAATGTTTTCAGGTATGCGGTCAAAGCTTTAGAAAAAGAGATATTTTTCTTACTCATGAAAAAAAACATCTTGGGGAACCATCATTAGCATGTCCCATTGCTGAATGCCAAAAAAAGTTTTTTGGACGTGAAAATCTTCAAGTTCATTTGAAAAATTGCCATTCTAGTGAGTATAATATTTGCACCATTCACACCTGTCACGGCTGATCAAACAACCAACAGCCAAGCCACTTTCAATATGGCTATTTATCTTCTTTATTATTGGGTAGACTCTTGATTATCTGAGGAAAAAAATCAGGAAAATCGAAACAAAAATTGAGGATAATTTTTTAGACATGGTCACTAAAGATTTTTTAAAAGTAAAAATGATCAAAAGAGTGGAGTGTTCACTTGTTACGAGATACGAAAACACAAATTGATAGGAAATTGACACCATGACTCGAAAATTCACCAAAGAATATGGAAAAGATGAGAAAAAAATACAGTCAAAACAAGAGCACTGGCTATGTGACATGAAAATACAGTCAAAACAAGAGCACATGGCTATGTGACATGAAAATAAAAAATTAAGAATATATTATATGACTCTTGATTATCTGCGGTGGTAGGGAAAAAATTGACCCAAAACAAACAAATTAAACAAAACCTGGCTAATTTTCACCAAAAAAAAAAAGAATTGAAACTGGAGCACACAGCTATATGACACGAAAATGCAAAATTAGGAATATAAAATATGAGTATAAACAATTAGAAAGTAAATTATAAACCAACACGCACAATTTAAATTTACAATTTGATGTCATTTGCTCGTCTGCTTAAATAAAAGTAAACATTGAATCTAAGGGCATCCAAATGATAATTTGCGAACACATCTTCGAACTTCGCTATTTCCGATTTGATACAATGATGTGTTTATAATTTCACCTGTTTAATTTTCTATTACATGTTATTATATACGAGGGTCATCCAGAAAGTAAGGTTACAACATTTATGTAGGATCGAAAAATGTTTGTATTTAATTGAAATTGACAGGATACTTCACAAATATATTAAACTATATTTCAACGTAATCGCCGTCGAGATCGAGACATTTCTGTAGTCAGGGCACCAGCTTTTGTATGCCAGTGTCATAGACCTCCGCCGCCAGCTCTTTCGGCCACTTATTCACAGCTTCCTCGACCTCCTGATCGTTGGAAAATTGTTGGGGTGTAGTGACACACCCACGTCTCATCCCCTGTCACGATCGAGTCCAGAAAAGCTTCTCCCTCCTGTACAAAACGATCCAAAAATTCACGCCCGGCGGTCACGCGATTTTGACGGTGCTCCGGTGTGAGCATTCTGGGCACCCATCTCGCACACAACTTCTTGTAACCAAGTTTTTCCGACACAATATTACCAAGGAGACTTCGAGAAATGTCAGGAAATTCTTCGTGAAGGTCGTCAAGCGTCACACAGCGGTCATTTCGCACTTGTTCTTGAATTTTTTGCACAAATTCGTCAAAAATCACTGCCTTGCCTCGTCGTGAGTATCAGTACGGCCTTCTCTGAACAACCTAACCCACTTCGTGACATGTTGTCGACTCATCACATCACTACCATAAACTTCGCCGTGGTATTGTTCTGCAAAGTCAAAAAACTGATGACCGCACTGATTTTGCATGGACGAGAGTTGGCGGGAGTGCACGATGACCTCTCCATCGGAAGAATTTACTGTGACTGAACCAATGTCCGACAAACACGCGGGACCAAACAAACTGACCGATAGGATCCCCCCTACACGCCAGGTGAACCAACTTTGAAACAAAAAAATTCCCCCGGCCTCAGGAGCCCTTGTAACCTTAGTTTCTGGATGACCCTCATAGTTTAATGAAAAATTACTTTTTCATTTCAAATAATATTTGGATTTGTTATCAAAAAACTTGGATTTTTTTGCTGCCCGTTAATTTACAATTGTTATCAAAAAACTTGGATTTTTTTGCTGCCCGTTAATTTACAACCTGGATAATCGAGATTCTACTCTATATTGTTTTTATTTTAGCTTCTTGGTGACTTGGATTACAGAAAATATTTGAGAATAGTCAACTTCATATAACATTTGCTCAAAAACCACAATTATTAGTTTAGCTTTTAATATTTTAATATTAATGATAAGTTAGCTAAAATGAGATCTATCTCAGTGATTTAAAATTTTAAAACACCAAAATTTATTACAAATGTTTCTGGCAATTTTTTTTTACAAATGTTGGATGATAATTTATTAATAGTGTAATTAACAACGTGTTTATCGAATAGCTGTTAAGTCACTTCACTTAGTAGCTTTCGTAACATGACAATTTAGATTGAAAAGTAGTATTGATACTGTTACAGTGACTTTAAACCAGTGTTTCCCAACGTTTTTTGTGCTATGCCCCACCTAAGCCTTTCTAAAATTCTTATGCCCCCCTACGTAATGGTGACGCGACAAAGTGATCAAAATACGACAAAGCAGCCGCGGCAAAAGAGTTAAACTTTAACCCTTTTGTCACGGCCGCTTTGTCGTTGAACCCCTACGTAACATATACATGTACACCATTTTTAATATTAAAAAATTGAATTGTTCATTAAAGAAACTTAAATGATGGGTTTTAGGAAGAAATCACTAGGAAATAATCAATCACAGTAAGTAAATTTTTAAAACATAATGGAGAACTGAAATTCAAGTACAAAATAATTTCTAATGAAATATTTTTCTATATTATTGGGTGTACAGATTAGTTCGTTCCGTTTTTTTGTGTTCATAAATGCATTTATTTCTAAACAAAATGAATGATCAGATCAATTAAAGTATTTTCCATCGCTGGCTACTACTTTTTCCCATCTCTTAGGCAATTTTCGAATTCCATCTCGAAAAAATGACTCGTCTTTTGAGGCGATCCAAGTTTGGAGCCAATTTTTGGTTTCTACGAAAAAAGTGAACCGGTGACCTGCCAAATCGTGCTGCATCCTTCGGAACAACCAGTAATCAGAAGGAGCAATGTCTGGGGAATACAGCGGGTGCGGTAAAACATCCCATTTGAGGGTTTCCAAATATTTTTTTACGACTTTTGCGACATGAGGCCGAGCGTTGTCATGAAGAAAAATAACTTTATCATGTCTTCGCTCGTATTCCGGCCGTTTTTCTCGCAATGCACGGCTAAAACGAATTAATTGTAGCCGATACCGATTGCCCGTAATGGTATCGCCAGGTTTCAGCACCTCATAGTAAACAACGCCCCTTTGGTCCCACCAGATACAGAGCATGATCTTCAAACCATGTATGTTCGGTTTTGGTGTTGATGTTGAGGTCGATGGCAACGATTGACCGGGCTTAGCGTAGTATATTTTCTTCTTGGGGTTGTCGTAGAATATCCACTTCTCATCTCCAGTTACAATCCGATGCAAAAAACCTTTTTTGTTGCCTTTGAATCAGCTGCTCGCAAGTGAAAAATCGCCTTTCAACGTCTCTCGGTTTCAGTTCATAAGGCACCCAATTTCCTTGTTTCTGAATCATTCCCATGGCTCTCAATCTTACGGAAACGCCTTGTTGAGTCACTCCCAATGATTCTGCAAGCTCCTCTTGCGTTTGACTTTGATCTTCTTCGAGTAATGCCTCTAATTCTTTGTCCTCGAATTTTTTTGGCTGTCCAGAGCGAGGCTTGTCTTCGATGCTGAAATCTCCATCCTTGAAATGTCGAAACCATTCCTTACACGATTTATCAGTTGGAGAAGCGTCACCATAAACTTTGACAAGCATTCGATGGGCTTCAGTTACACTTTTCTTCCAATTAAAGCAGAAAATTAAAACCTCCAGCAAATGCTGCTTGGTTAACACAAAATTCGACATTTTCAACACTGTACAAATCAAGGTTTTTGCATGAAACTCAAAGCGATATAAGCTGAATATTATTGGCAGATGTCTAACCTCTCTGAAGCCGCCAAAATCGGCTGTCACTATGAACCATTTATAACAGCCCGAGCCATCTTTTGGAAACGGACAGAACTAATCTGTTCACCTATTATTTTAATTATTAGTAATTATTTATTAAATTTAGTGAGATCCTTGCGCTTGATCTGTGCTGCAAAGAGATTTTATGTTAGGTTCCAATTTAATTATGATAGCTTTACGAATAGTCTCAAGTCTCCCCGTTGTGTTATATCCAGCTGATTTCTATTTTTAGCTGCAAATCATTACTAGAAATGTCTGTACTCGTGAACCATGATACAAGTATACAGATAAAGCAATCCGGATCGCAGCTAACTTCACTCCACTGTCGCGTATTACGTCACGGCGTATACGCGACAGTGGAGTGAAGTTAGCTGCGATCCGGATTGCTATATATGTTATACTTGTATCATGCTCGTGAACCACAATATAGAAATATGGTTAACTTTGAACGAGTCAATTTCGAATTGCCTCCCTTAAAAATCAAATTGCCCCCCCTGTGGGGCGTGGGGCTCACGTTGGGAAACACGGCTTTAAACCATGTTTATAGCCATGGGTTAACTGTTAAATACTCCACTATAAACCAGATTTTAATTGTAGTATAGGTTTAGAGTTCCTTCCTCAAACATAAGATTTAATTTGCTTGACAAGGAGCGTGGAAAACGAGTCTGAAATTTATATTTATTTCTAATCTTAAACTTAGCTATTACTAGTCTACTATACGTATACAATTGGAGTACCCAGTTCTTTACATTTCTTATGTCTCCTCTTCCATCTTGCGATGAGAGTCTCCTTTGCATGACAATACATCACACCTCATTTTACACATTTACATTTGTGGTTTGCGCCACTGTGGAATGAACTTCCTCGAGTTTAGATTTATACCATCCTTAATGATGTTCAAGAGGAAAGTAAAAAGATATGACATCACTTAGAATTTGCTAGTAACTTTCTCTATATTTCTTCCACCTACCAAGACGGGGAGATTATTTTTTGTGTTACTCATTATTTTTGTTTTGGTTTTTTATTTCTTTCCTTAATTAGTCTAAATTAAGAGTCATTATAAATTATATTAATATTTATTTTTCATTATTTTCAGCTACTACGCACATATGTGATCAATGTGGAAAAACATTTTCAACTACAAAGAGACTCAATATACATAAAGCGAGACATTTTGACAAAAAAGTCAAATGCCCGTTGTGTCCTCAGATGTTTTATGTATTAAGTGATTTAGGGCCGCACATGAAACACCATAAAGAAATGCCGTGGAAGTGCAATAAGTGTTTCATGACATTCAAGTCGTCTCGAGGTCTTCAGAAACATTATTCTCTTGCTCATGATAAAAAGCTGACTAAAGTGGAGCTTTATAAACATAACAGTGCAAATTGAAGCTTTAGTTATTCAAAATCAAGTATCATCATTACACATATTTATTTATGCTAGCCAGACCAAAATGTGTTCGAGAGAAAAGAAAAAAAAAATAAAACAAATTTTTTCATTAAAGATTTTTTTTTAATCACCTTCTACGAGGGTCATCCTGAAAGTAAGGTTACAAGAGCTCCTGAGGCCGGGGGAATTTTTTTGCTTCGAAGTTGGCACATCTGGCGTGTAGGGGGGATCCTAACGGTCAGTTTGTTTGGTCTCGCGTGTTTGTCGGCCATTTTGTTCAGTCATAGTAAACTCTTCCGATGGAGAGGTCGTCGTGCGCTCCCGCCACCTCCCGTCCGTGCGAGATCCGCGCGGTCATCCGTTTTTTGACTGTGCAGAACAACGCCGTTACAAAAAAATTCCATTCTAGAAGTTTCGACACTAATAATGTGTCATTCTGGCCAATTCGTATGCATTTGAACAAATTATTTAAAAACTTCACTCTAATAGGTGGATCGTATTCATTGTTGCAGTTTAAATGACATGTTTTTGTATATTTTTAAATATTCCAATATACTTGCCCCCATGGGTGACCCACCCCAGTCCGGTGCGTGAAGTATAGGCATATGATAAAGTTGCTCGATGTACTTTAACTTCCTTATTATATGTCCTTCCTTAGTATATCCTTCCTTATGTATACAAGCCCTTTGTCGGGGTCATCGGGCGGGCGCCTGTCCGCAGCACTCCATCCTCGTCAAGCCAAGGCGTCACTCGCCGCCTACTTCCAGAGGCGAGACTCGTCCCGCGCCGCAAAGCTTCCTTTCAATGTCGAGGGGGCATGGCGGGCATTGTCGTACCGCCGTTTCCTTCCAGGACGTCTCGCTCGTTCTCCGTTTGGCGACGACGTCGTCCATCTTGGCGCGATGTGTCGATGAGGATCGCACCTTCTCATCGCGCTTTGATGTTCTATCCCGGCCCATCCGCCGGCTCTCGGCGCACCGCACGTCTGGCGGCCTCGTGTGGTCTTTCTTCAGGAAAGAGGCGCGCATTACGCAAATCAGTCTTCGATTTGCGCAATATTGGTTTGCGCAATTCCGCTGTCGGTTTGCACAATGTCCTGTAGGCAAAGCAGTTGCTTCAGTGGGCAAATACTTGCCCCCATGGGTGACCCACCCCAGTGCGGTACGTGAAGTAACGAGACCATCTTTGCTCCCCTTCGCACCTCCCTATTATTTAACAAGCTTGTTAAATAATAAAAAATAAATGCAACGTATGGTAAACATCAAACTACTTCAACATATTCGGTTTTGCACATAATATTAAAAAACCATATAAAAGTTCTCTATTTAACAACATTTTAATAGAAGATTAACTTTTTTTTATTTTGGTCAATTTTACATATCCCTGTATAAACATAGTCTAATAAATCATTTAGATTTTCTTTAGAAATGTTCGTTATTTGCGTTTTATCACCACCTGCAAGATTCATATAATCGGAGAACGAGATTCGAAAAAACGAGCTCGATAAGGAAAGCGTGGATCTGTGTATCGGCACTTTCCCATCGGTACATTCAATAACGCCGTCATAAAAAAGTTCCCGTAATCTCAAGTCATTCATTGACCGACTATCTTCCCGTTCCTGCAAATCTTTCACTCGTTTATCCATATTCAATCGTTTTATAGACGGTTCAACACTTTTTGAGCACTTTTTTTATATTGAGCCAAGGCGTCACTCCTCGCCTCCTACTTCCAGAGGCGAGACTCGTCCCGCCCCGCAAAGCTTCAATGTCGGCGCCAAAGGTTTCCTTCTGTGCCTGCTTTATCCACCTCAGCTCCGCGACGCGAACATCTTCAGGTGTCAGCGCGCCGTTGGCTCTTTCGTTTCTAGGGCGGCGGCAGTTTGATACGAACCGTAGCACCCATCCGGTGGTCCGTATCAAACTGCTCCAGCTCGTCATCCATTCCAGTCGCGATAGTGCCGCGCTGGTGTCAATGATGACATCAATGTGTTTCCTTTCAATGTCGACGGGGTGTGGTCCGGCTTCAGCCGCGACCTCTCCGCTCTCAATTTCCCAGGCCTGCGCGGTTTCACCGCCACAGAGCGCGGCGGGCATTGTCGTACCGCCATTTCTTTCCAGGACGTCTCGCTCGTTCTCCGTTTGGCGACGACGTCGTCCATCTTGGCGCGATGTGTCGATGAGGATGGCACCTTCTCATCGCGCTTTGATGTTCTATCCCGGCTCATCCGCCGGCTCTCGGCGCACCGCACGTCTGGCGGCCTCGTGTGGTCTTTCTTCTGGAAATAGGCGCGCATTACGCAAATCAGTCTTCGATTTGCGCAATGTTGGTTTGCGCACATCCGCTGTCGGTTTGCACAATGTCCTGTAGGCAAAGCAGTCGCTTCAGTGGGCAAATACTTGCCCCCATGGGTGACCCACCCCAGTGCGGTGCGTGAAGTAACGCGATATTAAAATATTCTATGTCATTTTTAGAATTCACATTTTCCAGTATGAACTCTGAACATAATTCGGCCAATCCATAGATATCATACTGATTCGCGTTTTTTAAAAGTTCATCAATATTTTCATGATTTATAGTGCAGGTTTTGGTATAAACGGTAATCTAATAACGTATTCAAGCTTTGGCTGGATATATTGATGGTAATTTGATTTTTTTCAGTCTGTGTAAGATTTGAGAAGTTAGAGAATGATTCCCTAAAATAGGAGCTTGATAGTGACACAACGGCACGGTGTGTCTTGACGTTCCTATCTGTACACTTAATTGTGCCGTCGCAAAACATTTCCCGCATTCTCATATCATTTATTGTATGGTTTTCTTCTCGTTCACGCATGTTTTTTTCTTTTTTGTCCATATTTCTTTATTTGACAGATGGTTATTAACTTTTTGAGATCTATTTCTCAACTCACATGGTTTGAAAGATCAGACATGCCATCTTCTTCGCACCAGGATGTCCCGCCCTCTCGGTGAGGAGTTGCGGCAACGCGAGGTACTCTCCCTCCAAGCCCTTCACGACGGCTTCTGTGGAGGCACCTTCCGTCAGGCATGGCAGTCGTCGCACTCTCTCCAACATTGTGGCTACGATCACCTCCGGGTGACCGAAGCGCATCTCTAAGGTGCGGATGATCTCGCGCACGTTCTTCGACTCCAACAGGGTGGCAGGAACGTAACTCATTGAAAGAAAATGGATGAAAAAATGGTACATAAAGATTTTCCGGTGGCTACTGAATTCTTCAATTATAAATTCAATGGTCGTATATAAGGAAAATACCGGAAAAATAATTGAACATCTTTTATACAGAATGCAACTCGTTGAGGGATTATATTTAAAATATGGGCTTAAAACAGAAACTCCAACACATAGGACACCCTCTGAAAATCCACTGAGTAGACTTACAGAGACACTTTCCGAGAAAAAAATTCACCCACCGAGACTAAAAAACATCCTCAAAAACAGTGTGTAGCTTAAAACATAACGCAGAGACAGTACGTTTTGGTGCCATGTTTGTGAAGTTTTTATTACTCCTATAATTTATAATTATACGGACCTCTAACAACGACTCTTTCGACCACGATAGTTTGTATAACCATTTCCACGATAGTTCACTTGACCATACCAACAGTACCTTTGAATGTGGCCAGATTTATCACAATTAAAACAGATATTCCTTTGTACATTCGATTTGTTTGTTTCAATTTTGAATGCGTTTGTTTTCTCTAGTGGTGCACTTTCTTCACAATTATTTTTTTCTTCGAGCGATTTCGATTTAATTTTGTTTTTTAAATATTCAACTGTTCTGTCCTTCTCTGGTAAAACATCAATTAAATCACCAATATGACTGTACTTTGATGGTAATGCTCTCAACATGTAATTAATTTTTTCTTGTTCAGTTACAGTGGCGCCACACAATGGAGCCAAACCTTGAATATCATCTCATAATTCAATATTGTCAAATGTACTATAGAATTAAAATAAGTAATGATTTTTATTCCTAACATCCCAAAGATTTAAGAAAAAAATCATCGTTTTTGTAGGTTATTCCGTTGATTTCTTATACCTTGTCAAAGTTGTATGTTTATAGCGACGATTTAAGTGAAACTTTGAACTTATATTTCCAGCAAATTTATAGCGACGATTTAAGTGAAACTTTGAACTTATATTTTACGTATTTTTAGTACAATTTCAGTAATTATTTTTTTATATTTTAAAAATGTACTATTTTATATTATTCGGAAATAATCATTTGATTTGTTTCTACTTAATTTATAATTAAAATATAATTTAGAAAATAAGTAAAAAAAAATTTATTCCAAGTTTCGTTCAACTTTGAATTTTGCCGAAGGTTGGATATTATGATATTTATATTTAGTCTTAGAATTAGCAATAAAATTCTGCGCCTACTTGCGCCTTTTTTTTAACTCATTTTTAAACTAACAAAGGTGCTGCGTAAAACTACGGTGTGAATAAGTATACATAAACTCAAAATTCAATATCTTTCAAACCAATGAAAATATTTAGATAATTTTACACACACATTAATAATACTATATTTTATTATGATTTCTAAAAATATATATAAAAATATAAAAAAAAAATTGGTGGAACAAGTTTATACATTTTTTATTAGATATACATGATTTTTCTACAATGTAAAAATGGAAAATTGATGAAAATATAATAATATACAATTCATATAATAAAAATAATATTCCCAATGCGATGTGTGAGAGTTTATATTTTTGATTGTCATAAGAATAATTATACGGCGAATTAACTGACCAACGTACACTAGACTAGTATGATACATTAACTACCAAGTGCTACAGTACTTCAGGGAGGAGTGTATTGTAACATATATGTATATTTAACACATTTATTAATCTGATCCTAATTGCAAAAGTGCTTTAGCTTCGTCATCTAGTTCCATGATCTTCACAACAGTCATGATATTTCAGGTTAAATGAATTATTAGATGCGGACGCCCCTTTACCGTAGTACTGTAGCATTTGTAGTTAGTGAACTAGTGATAAATATTTGAATTTCAGTCATTTAAATATGATTAAAACCACAAAAGTACGTTTTAGTAATGAGTGTCAAATGTTTAGAACTTGTTATTGTAGTATAATGCTTCATAGGGTCAGAATATAGCTGACTGTTTCCTGTATTTGTGTATTTTTTTATTTATTTGTGTATTTCCTGTATTTGTGCTTGTGGTGCAATGTCTCTTTCCTTCAATCGAGATGGTGCCAGAGCATCGAGCGGAACAACGTCTTTGTTAAACGGACAGATTCCACATTTTTTGAAAGCGTTGATAATGTTGGTGGTTGTAAAGGCCTTGAAATAAGCAGGGTTAAGAATGCCGTGGAAATGGGTTTTGTCTGGTTTCTGGGTTGGATGACGGATCATATACTCCTTCACACTCTCGTTCCAATGGTTCTTTAGTGATTTGAAAACTCCCACATCTAACAGTTGTAAGATGTGAGTATTGTGAGCCGGGAAAGTGAAAAGGTAAATTTCATTTGGCTTCGCTAGATCAATCACTTCCGGGGTAACATGTGACGCATGAGAATCCATGAGCAACAGCACTGGGCGACCATCTGGAGTAGCCTTGATAAAGAACTGAAACCATTCCATAAACAGATCTGCCTTGATCCAGCCTTTGGGTGATAGTTTTACCATCGCATTGGGCAACGCATCCTGTTTTAGGTTATCACTCCATCTCACACCTTTGAATATGATTAGTGGTGGAATCCATGTTGCGTCTGTGCACACACATTCCAATAATGTGGTATTTTCCCCCCTCTCAGCGTATGTGCGGTTATAGACATATTTTTTACCAACAGAGGTAACAACTTTTCCTTTGTTGGTGACACAGTTGAGACCAGTCTCGTCACAGTTCTAGATTTGATTACAACCATCTTTCAGGCCCAATTCATTAATTTTATTTTCAAGTTTGGTGTAGAAGTCTTGGATGATTGTTACATTGGCCATGTATGCTCTATATGTTGATAAACTTTCTGCTACCCTTAAAGATAGCCCGTACCTTTCTTTGAATGATTGCCACCACCATTTACTCGCTATTTCTCTTTTTGATTGTTTATAGTTCAGGTAGTTTAATCTGTTGCAAGTTGAAATGCGATCTCTCTAATTTGGTGAACGGTCAGCCCAATGCCTAGTTCCTGCATCTCTAAAATATAATGGAATGACTTGATTTCGACCGGCGAAGGCAGGGCGAAGGTCGACCAATCTTGGCAACGGTTTTATCTTCTCTGGTTACATAGTCCTTTACAGTGCTCCAGGGTACTCCAGTTGCTTTCGAGGCTGCATATAGAGTAGAATGGTCCTCGACAACAATTTTCACAGCATTTTGGATGTCTGAAAGTGCATACTGTCTTCGTTTTTTAGGAGCTCGTGACATCTTAAAACAAAAAATATATAATGGCAGGTGTTATCGTGATATTTTTAATGTATAGAATATTGAAAAAAAAATATGCTCATATAATCTCAAAGATATGTGCCATAGCCTGCCAAAATTAGTTAACCGATAAAATACATACATATTTTATTAATAATTTCCAAATTCTGTCCCGCCATCTTGGTCACACATTTTGCGAAAATAGCCTAACAAACGGGCGGTCGGAAATAAGCTTTCATTAGATTAATACCCACAGTACAGCATGAACAACATTCCTCATCGATTGAGGAGAGTCTCATCTATAACGAACGTAAGAAAAACTCGCGCTTACCTTGTTTTTATAAAAAAAAATGTAAAAAATCCTCGACGACAAACACACACTACACAACAATGAGATTTGACAGATCGTGGACTAGAAGTTTTGCGGCCAGCTTCACGGCCGTCCGAACGCATATTTTTGTATAGAGCTATCTTTATCACTCTCTAGGTAACCCGTATCTAGCGTCTCGCTAGCTTGCTGCGATAGGCAATACCATTGTAACGTTTTAAAAAACTATCACGATATTTCCTATACCACGATAATACATCCATTTACCCTACCTAAAATTATAATTTCTCGGGGAACCTTTTCCGTTTCTTTGACGTCATCGTTTCACAGCATAGCGCTCAGTAGCTTCGTATAGCGATATATTTTGTTTATTAAAATCTCCCAAATTCCAAAATTTGTCAAAAATATTTTTTCTTTCTTCCTCAACGTAATTTTTTATGCAAGCTTTTCGACAACGGCAATCTTTGCTTTGGAAAACTTTTGCAGGAATAATGTTTCTAGTTTGAGTATAATATCTTTTCCCTGTATTTCGTTTCATTTTTCGCACTTTTTCTCTGTTATCTATATAGTATTTTCATCCTCTGATGAGGAATATTGTTCTACAATTCTCATTCTTTTTCGATTTTTGTTGAAATCAGTTGTTACTAATTTGTCTTCACTCTGAATTAAACGGTCTTGTTGTTTTATTCTTCCCCATGGGCTTAGTAATTTCTATAATTTTATATTTCAAGTTTAAATTTAATTGTAAGTGCTTTATATTTTAAGTTTAAATTGAATTGTAAAATTGATTAGACATAGGTACTGATTATTCAACTAAAGCAACTGTCAAAAAAGTGAGGTTAACTTTTTAAATATGAATCTATACTAATTAATTAAAATTACCTTCATCACTGTCCTCAAACATTTGAAAATCCGCACTTTGGACATTATAAATAATGGATTGGACTTAGGTCACTTTCAAAATAATGTTTTTAATTTTGAAATAACTGCTAAAACTTATGTGTCAATATACTCGGAATAAACTTAGCCGCAAAATGTTTGTTTACTTTTCTCTCTCTCTCTCTCTCTCTCTGAATAATGTCCGTGAACTCCTATATATATATGAAGGAGTATACGCCAGTGTCAAGTGATGTATGTTTGTTTATGACAACCAACTTCAAATTTACACGTTACTATTGCCAACAAAAAAATAAATTAACAAATTGACTTAGGCCACTTTCAAAACAAACGGCTCATATATTCATCAACTTTTACACCGAATTTCATATTGATACTCTCATTGGTTTCGGAGTTATTGAATTTTGAGATGATTTAGAGTGTTTGGCCCCAATGTGCGCCGGCCTGTTTAAATTCGTTCACAGACCTCTCAAAATCGTCGAAAAATGAACATAAATCCAAGTAATTCTTCAATCTAATGTGTTCTAGATTGTTTCTACACACAATTTGCAATGCCGTGGAAGTTTTTAAATACATGATATCAAATTTAGCAATTATTTCAAAAGCAGGCTCACATTCATGGATGTATTCCAATTGCCTGTTGTTTATTGCACCATATATATAATGTTACATCTTTTTCTTCCCATTCTTCCTGATTATCTTTGGCATGAGCCATTCGTTGGGTCACTTCTTTGCATTTTTTGAATTGTAAGAATTTTAACATTCTCACTTTCCATTTGAAATATTCTTGTCAGTATAGTTTAAACATACATCGAATGAATATTGAGACAGCTTTAATGATAAAGTGCTATCTGAAGTTTATGTAAAGCAGCCACAAGGCTATAATGATGTTTCCAATAGAATTTATAAATTAAACAAAACATTGTATGGTTTAAGGGAGAGCCCACTACATGTGCTTGGTATGAATGTTTTAATGATTATATTGAAAATCTGGGTTTTCGTAGAAGTGGATATGATTATTGTCTATGTTAAAACTGAAAATAATATAACTGTATATATCCTTTTATTTGTTGATTTGTTAATATGTTGCAAAGATATTCAAGTAATTAATGATATTAAAAAACAGCTACATAATAAATTTAAAATGAAGGATTTAAATAAAGTAAAAAGCTATATTGGAATTGAATTTCTGTTTAACATTTGGGTTGATAATTTTTTTTTGAATAGTTTGAGTATTGTTTTGTGTTAAAGGTTAAATGTAAATAATGCTTGTTTCTGTTATGTTTGTAATTGGTAAATATAAATGTAAAGAGGCGTGTTGATTTGTGGGTACATTTGTATTCACCATATTGACAATATTTTGTTTTGCTCTGTGTGACAATGCTCAAAATATCTTTTGTAGAGTATTGTTACAAAACGTTTTGTAGTGTCCAAGAATAATGTACCTATATAAAGGTGAGTCCTGTATTTGAAGTTGTCCGCATTAAATAAACTTAACATTTTTTATTTTGTGTATTTTATTTGTATTCGTTATATGTTAATGTAAATATTTTACTATTATATAAAGGTTTTTTACAATTTGGTATATTTTTTTTGTTATTCGTTTTTGATACACATTTCCTGGGAAAATGTTAAGAAACGCCTCAAACGGCCATGAAAGGGATTTGCAGAAAAACACAAAGAAATAAACTTTTATGAAAAACTATACTGCGATAATATAAAAAATACACTGATAAATTCAAAATTCATAAATGCAAGGTATCGTAAATGCTAGTTATGAAGTAGATGCATTACATATAAGATACGGTTCATTATCAAAAGCATTTTTGTTTTTGTATCATATATTCGTATATTTGTTAGATAAGTCTGAAACGCTTTATTCTGGAAGATGAATATTTTTTTTTATTGAAATTATATAATTTATTTCGATTTTAGTTATTTTAAATAAAAAAACTTTGACAGCCACTGGAAGAAGAGAAATCATTTTTGACCAGAATGTCAACAAACATGTTCGTTTTACAAAATAAAATAATACATTTATGTTTTAATTTATATGCCCTTGTGGGGCTCATTCTAAGAAGAAATACAATTTTCACTGTATACGAGACAATTTATCTTTCCCGCCTATTTAAATTTGTCGTAGCTTTGAGTCGCCAAGCAGAGTAATATGATCAGCATAACAGAGCAAACAGCAAAAGATCGAACCAGTTGAATGATCGTTATCAGGAAATGGTGGTATAAGAAAACGTAAACAAGTTTCAAGTACCGAGACCCAACTTCGAAGTAAGCAAGCGATCACTTTACTTCCGGACAGGTTTTGCTCTTAAATTAATTTGCATCTTAATTTAGTTTTTTCTTTTCTAAAGCTCACCTATCATAAATTCTTAAAACACTACTCAGTAACACAAAATAACGCTAAATAAAACTTTGCCTTATAAAAGGCTGCACCACATTAAACATATCGAATGTCTTGGTACTTTGATCTCCTTAGCACCGGAAATTTGGGGTTAAACCCAATGTCCTATAGTATATGCAACAGGATATGTTTATCACAAATTGGCTTACATTGTCAATTCCAGTGACACCAAGTAACTTTATCTCCTATTTTGTATTGTATCTTCTATTATACTCGTTATGGATAATAGGCATTCATTCATATGATTTATTAAAATTTATTTAAGTATTTTAAACTGTTATATATTTTTGATCACGCTATCGTATATTTATATTAAATAGGCAAACCTATGAATGTTACATAGTGACATTTGTCTTTCTAAAACACATTACATATGATTCTGGTAAACCTTTGATTTAACGACTCAATATTTTAAAATTTTACCACGAAGTCGTTTAAATGTATTAACCTATTACGAGGTTTTCCGTGATACATTCTTAAGATGTAATCAACAAGTAAACTATAAACAATATTTCCGTAGATAAGACAACATAATATTCCAGTTGAAAGTGGCGACGCACAAATTACTCTTTTAGACGGTGTCTTCCTTGGATTCGGAGAACTATTTACCGTCCTGTTTGAATATATTATCTCGACAAGCAAGGATGCACAAATATTTTCAATGTAATTTGAACTTAAACATTGTGGTACTAAAAATATACTTTGATCGGTGGATTCCTAATTTCTGAGTTATGATAATTGCTCGACATTTTGTTACAAACATGTATTTTAATCTTTTGAATGGGGGTGATGGCATTTTTATTACACTTTTATTTTATACACTACAACCTGGTGGAGTTATTGCTGAGTAGCAATCGCTTCCAGTCCATCAAACATATGTTAAAAGAAGCCTTAAGTAAAAACTATACTGGAATACTTTTTAATTAGGTAGGTATCTAATAATAATTCGCCAAACAGTAAAAATGTGTATTCAGCAAATAATCGACGACACACACGATATGAATTAATGATATATTAAATCCATAATTTGTATATTTCATACTTGGCATATACTCGTACGTAGGAGTTCGCAGTCATTGTTAAAAAAGACGACGAAGAAGTTTTCACTTGACACCGGCGTATACTCCATATATGTTATAGAAGCTCACGGCCATTATTAAAGAAGAAGAAGAGTGAAACATGTGACAGTGTGGTGTATTTTTGAGGTTAATTAAGTTAATAATCATTTGGATCTCTCTTGTTTTGTGTGGCAAATATAATTGATAGAATCTGTTTGTATGCGTAACAAGCTTTGAAATATGGAAGAAAATGTTTTTGATAAGAAGAAATCTCACCGAGATAGGCACTCGGGAAGAAAAGCAGAGAAAAAGAAAGCAAAACAAAAGCCCGATGATTCTAATTTAACCGACAGACAACGAAATCCAAAGGCTTTTGCTATCAAATCAGCAGTTCGAGCTGAAAGGAGTTTCAGACGAAAAGAGGATTTAATAGCGAAGAAACAGCACGTTCCTGTTGTCGATAAGACTCCATTAGAGCCGCCACCGATAATTGTCGCTATTGTTGGCCCTCCGAAAGTTGGCAAAACAACTTTAATAAATAACTTGGTGAAAAGTTTTGTAAAAACAAATGTAACCAGCATTAAAGGACCCATGACTATTGTTACATCTAAGAAAAGAAGAATAACTCTTATCGAATGCAACAATGATATTAATTCAATGATAGATATTGCTAAATGTGCCGACTTGGTTTTATTGTTGTGTGATGCTAGTTTTGGTTTCGAAATGGAAATATTTGAATTCTTGAATATTTGTCAAGTTCATGGAATGCCCAAAATTATGGGCGTGTTAACTCATTTGGATGTGATAAAAAATGCTAAAACTTTGAAAAGGCAAAAGAAGATTTTGAAACATCGATTTTGGACAGAAGTTTATTCAGGCGCTAAGTTATTTTATCTCTCTGGAATATTGCACGGAGAATATTTAAGAAATGAAATAAAGAATCTAGCTAGATTTATTTCGGTCATGAAATTCCGCCAGTTGAGCTGGCGTACTAGCCACGCATATGTGTTGGCAGACAGGATGGAAGACGTAACGAACCAAGATCTCATCCGAAGAGATCCTAAAGTGGACAGAGACATTGTGCTGTATGGCTACGTGAGGGGTGTACCGTTAGTACGAGATACAATGCTGCATGTTGCAGGTAAAAATATTTGTCGATATTCTAAGTTTTTTTCTTGTTTTTATTTTAGTATTTTAAAATGTCAATGTGTGTATGACATATAGAGAGAGATTTATCCTTTCACTTAACCAAATTATTTGTTGATATCTTTTTTCGATTGAGGTTTTAATTTATATTATTGTGAGGACATTTTTATTTGTATGCACCCTTGTTGTTCCTGATATTAATTAATTATATTTTGGGAGTTTTGAGGTGCTTGCATTTGATTTATGCAGATAATGTAATGATTTATTGCTAGAATTACATAACATACGGATGCTTATAATGAACCTTGATTCACTGTTTGGTTGGTCTTATAATAATGATATGTTACGTGCCTTTATTACAAAATCAGTGCCTCAACATTTTCCATGGTGAATATACACTAAATTGTCAAGTGTTTCAAAGCTTAGAGGTTTTTTTTCATTTCACCTGGCGAGTTTATTGCCATGTGGCAATCTCTTCCAACCAACTAGAAAGATGTTATGACTTTATATAATAATATATATTTAATATAGAGGTTATGGTTGATCTTGGTGTTCATTACGACTCTCATCTTACATTTGATTATCATGTGAACGAGATAGTGAAGAAGTCCTTTAGACTCCTGGGATTCCTAATGAGAATCACTTCAAGAATTTATCATCATTGATGGTATTGTATAAGTCATTGGTAAAGCATAACCTAGAGTATGCCTCTGCAATATGGAACCTTAACTATAAAAAACATTTATTTTTCAGGTGTTGGTGATTTGAAGATAAATGAAGTCAGCTTTCTTCCTGATCCCTGTCCATTACCAGAAGTCCAAAAGAAGAGAACTCTTTTGGAAAAGGAACGTCTAATATACGCCCCATTTTCTGGAGTTGGTGGAATAGTTTATGATAAAGATGCTGTTTACATTGAATTAAAAGGCTCACATTCACATAAAGAAAATGAAGAAGATGAATCGTACTCTGAGAAAAAAGCAATCCTAAAAAGTGTCATTGAGAAAAATGAAACTGTAGATGATCAAATGAAAAATAGTGGTTTCAGGCTCTTCACTGGAGGTGAAGTAATTTATTCAGATATGGTTAATGATATGGAGCAGAATGCTGAAGAGGAAAAAGAGTCTCAAAATTCTGATGATGATGAACACGTATCATCTGGAATAGAAGACGATATGGAATCGGATTCTGATGAAGATAGTTCTGCAGAAAATCAACATGATAAACATCTCCCTAAATTATTGAAAAACGGAAGTAAATCTGGTCAACTACCTTGGGAAAATAATTTTGATAATGATGATGGTTCAGACGATCAAAAAAGTTTAGATGGTGATTTTGAAAATAAATGGAGAGAAAATATGACTGAAAAAGCTACATACGCTTTTTTGGAACGCCAAAATACTTCTCAAAATATAATGAAACTTGTGTATGGCATTTTTCACCCGGGAAATAAAAATGAAGATCAATCTGAAGAAGCAATAGATGTTAATAGTTCTGGCGGCAGTGATTCAGAAGAAATAGGCGGCTTATTCAAGAAGGTAACAGATAAGCAAAAGGCAGTTCAGAAGAGTAAACAGAATATGAATAATGATGAATCTTCTTTATTTTATTTGCCGGTGCAGAATGTTCAGTATAAAGACTGGCTTCTTCCAGAAAATAAACAATTTTTACTTAATTGTTTCGTCACAGGAAAGAGATCATCAGGAGAAGATGCGTCTGAACTATTGAAATTAGATGATGCAAGTGTTGGTGATTCTGACGAAGATTTATTTGGAGATTTTGAAGACTTAGAAACTGGAGAAAAGCATAATGATGATAAACAAGTTGAAACAGAAAGTATAAAGCATACAGGTGCAAAAAGATCAACAAATGATCATTCGAAAGCTGGTATTTTAGCAAAAAAACTAAAATTAAAAGCTAAATTTGATTCTGAATATGATAATCCTGATGATAATAAGATTACTGGAGATCACGCTTATTATGAAAATTTGAAGGCTGAAGCACTCAAACAGTCGGAACTCAATAAATCTGTTTTCGAAGAGCTAGATGATGGATTGCGAGTAGAAGTTGAAGGCTTTAGACCAGGAATGTACATAAGAATAAACTTCAAAAGTATGCCTTGTGAATTTGTACAGAACTTTGATGCAAGTTATCCTTTGTTGATAGGAGCTCTTAATATGTCTGAAGAAAATGCTGGCTTTGTAAGCTGTAAAGTGAAAAAGCACAGATGGTATAAGAAGATTTTAAAAACAAACGATCCTCTTATCATCTCTATGGGATGGAGAAGATTCCAAACTATACCTATTTTTTCTAAAATAGAAGATGACATGAAATGTCGGTATTTAAAGTATACACCCGAACATGTCACTTGTAATATGCATTTTTATGGACCGATCACACCTCAAAACACTGGATTTTTGGCATTACAAACATTGAATAATGATTCTAGTCACCTGAAACAACTCGGTTTCAGGATTGCAGCAACAGGGAGTGTTAACGAAATCAACAAATCTACACAAATAGTAAAAAAACTCAAATTAGTCGGGACACCACTCAGGATATTAAAGAAAACAGCCTTTATCAAAGATATGTTTAATAGTTCACTTGAAGTTGCCAAGTTCGAAGGTGCAAAAATCAAAACAGTGTCTGGAATTAGAGGTCAAATTAAAAAGGCTATTAATAAACCAGAAGGGTGCTTTAGAGCTACTTTTGAAGATAAAATCTTACTTAGTGATATTGTCTTTTGTAGAACTTGGTTTAAAGTTAATGTGACCCAGTTTTATACCCCTGTTACAAACCTAGTTTTAGAAGCGGAAAAGAAAAATGCCTGGTCAGGTATGAAGACATTAGGGCAGTTAAAGAGAGAGAATAATCAAAAGAACGAACCTAATAAGGATTCTTCATACAAAGAAATTCAAAGGGAGTCGAAAGTGTTCAAACCCCTAGTTATACCAAAAGTTCTGCAAAAGAGCTTGCCTTACAAGGACAAACCTAAAGATAAAGTTATCAATTCCAAAAAGAAAAGCATTACGAAGAATAGGGTAGCCATCATCAAGAGTCCATATGAGCAGAAGGTTGCCAACATTTTGAAAATGGTAAAAACAAATTATGAGAAAAAGCAAGAACAAGCTAAAATTGCCATTAGTGAAAGAATTGAGAAACATAAAAAAGAAACTCAAGCTATTGCATGGAAAAAACTTAAAAGACAGAAGGAACTTAAGAAAAAAGTGTGTCGAGCATTGAGTAAAATGGGAAAGAAGTAATACGAGTACATTTCCAAAACTGAATCAGAAAACACATATGTTAGTTTCTTTATTTTCATGTTGTATGTTAACTACACTTTTTGGAAATATGGTTCTTCATTAAAATAACATTTTTATCATATCGGTTCATAAATATATACATTTTTAATTTCATATTTATAAATGCACCATCAACACACCATATGTTCCATCAGAAACCCATAGATATTATACAATAAAACACTTCCATCTGGATCAATCTACTGCCCGACAAGACAATCCACATCTTCCCACTTAACATACATATGATGACTACGAATCTCTCTATTGTAACACCGGTGTATTATGATGTAGGATGGGCGTTTGATTCCTCAGGTCCTTGTGGATGATAAAACAGATCAGCTCTTGCCCTGCTACTAGGCGGCAACTTCTCCCAACAGTTAGGCTGCTGTTGCAACTGAAGATAAACTGTATAATGAATAGCCAATTTCATTTTACTTGCTGTCTCATTAATCCATTTTTATAAATATGGATCATATTTTGCTGTCAGTTTTTCACAGAGGATTTGTGTTAAAAAATAATAAAATCCAACATTGAATGTAAATATAATATAAATAAATAAAAGAAATTATGATAATGCAGTTAAATATTAAATACAATTTTAAATAATTAAAAACATTTTCTTTTATTGAATTTATTCCTCTCTTCCTGACATTTTAAACCAATATCTTCAGATATTTTATTTTTAGTTAGTAAAACATCTTTGGAGCAAGAAGTGACTGAATTTCTGCCTCAACTGAGAATTATGACTTTAATAAAAATCTTCGAATTGTTCACAATTTTTAACCAGCTGTCCCTAGATTAGGTTGAGCAGAGTGCTGGAAATACAGAAGAAGCTGTATAGTTCATTTAAAAACTAATTGCAACCAGTCATTGTTGCATATACAGATGAACTAGAATAAAGTTCTCTTTTGAAAATTTTATAACAAAATAATAGTTTAGTGTAATCAACTTTAATCACTGCAAACACGTAATAAAAGGGTAAGATTTTTTTTTCTTAAATAATGTTATCAAGGTGACCATCATCGCGTCGACGGCATTTGCCTATTCTGGTTCGAAAAATTTGTAGCACGACCTATATGTTTCCCGAGGTATCGTTTCGATCTCTTGAATGAATGTTTTGTTTCAATTGCAATCTTAGTCATTGAATTATTTGCATGTACTCGACTTTTTAGGCAACCCCACAAAAAAAATCGAGTGGGAACATATCAGGACTTTATGGTGTGGCCACACCCCTCCGTGAAATCAGCTTTTTGGGGAACATCTCTTGAACCACTTCTGAACTGTTATTGGACATGTAAAAGTGGCCCCATCCTGTTAAAACCACATTTTCCAATTGTACCCTGAAAATTCTTGCAGTACTTTTTATGGACCACTTTTTAGATCAATTTTTAATTAAAGTTTTTTTGTCTTCCTGGAACCATGCTGCGTAGTCTGCTAGAAGCATCTAAAACTTGAGAACATTTTTTGTTATAATTCCGTGCTTTTAATATAAATGTTTTATTATATTTATTTGGTCTAGTATTTCAAAGATCAATATGAGTGGCATACAAATGTGTGAATGTGTCAAGATTGCTGTATGCTGATCATGGTAGTGGAATTGAAGAAGAATTACAGATTCTGATAAATTATATGTGGTGTAAAGGAAATGACTTGTGTCGAGATAGGAAAGTATCTGTGCTCTCTACCTACCCCAACAGGGAAACATAATTGGAATCATATATATATATATGTATGTCTAGCAACTGTCAAATTATTTTCTGTATTTTGTTAGACTGTTTTCATTGTTATATTTCAGAATTTTATTTTCCTTAAAACAAATAATTGTAGTACCCATGTGCATAACTAGTTTCAGATTTCTGCAGTTTAGCAACACCGACCCCTCGACCGGGTCTAACTGTTAAAAGAAGTGCTTTTGAGTGTATGGTGGGATGCAAAGGGCATAATTAATTTATCACAAAGTCCTTCCTTACGGCAAAACAATTACGAGTGAAGTAAACTGTGCCCAACTCGAAAATTTGAATGCAGCAATAAGGCTAAAGAGACTTGGTTTTTTCAATCGACATTCAATTTTATTCAACCGTAATACTTCTCCATAAGAAAAGTGATCAAGATGATCTTAAGAACTACCCTGTCCAATCAGCATGTTACTATATCTACCCTATACCAGGTCTGTAAATATGAAACCGGAATTTGTTCATAGATGGCTCTAATTGTCAATGTAGTGACTGTCAAACTGCGTCATTGGCGCCTTTTTCTTGTGTTTACATTTATTATTACACATGACAAGAAATATACATAATTTGTGAAAAAACAACAGGTAATTTAATTTGGACATACAATTTTAATTGATCTGGATTTGTTGCCTTTCATTTGTCGTATCCCCAGTAAATTAGGCTTTTGCCTGTATCTCACTGAGATTAACTTGTATTGTTGTGAGTTAAAAGTCTTTGATTTGATTAACTCACAACAATACAAATATAATACAACTACATATGTTTTCACAGCATTGAACATGTCTGTTTTTGTGCCTGAAAACTATGATTTGCGGACAGCATTGATTTTCTGTTACCATTTGAAGAAAGCTGTTGCAGAATCGTATCGAATGCTTGTCGAAGCTTACGGTGAGCATGCTCTTGGTAAATCACAGTGCTTTGAGTGGTTTAAAAAATTCAAAAGTGGAAAGTTTGAAGACGCCGAATTGCAAGCATTGTTGGATGAGGATGATGCTCAAACGCAACAACTCTCGGAACAATTAAATGTGACACGAGAAGCCGTCTCCATACGTTTGAAAGCCATGGGAAAGATCCAGAAGGTGGGGAAATGGGTTCCACATGAACTGAATGAAAGACAGCAGGAAAACCGAAAAACCACTTGCGAAATGCTGCTCGCCAGGTACAAAAGAAAATTACTTCTCCATCGAATTGTGACTGGCGATGAAAAATGGATATATTTCGAGAACCCTAAGCAGAACCCTAAGCTTAATAGATCATGAGTAACTTCAAGCAAACCAGGGACATTGACTGCAGGGCCAAATCGCTATGGACGGAAGACAATGCTGTGTTTGGTGGAATCAGAAAGGCGTTATCTATTATGAGCTGCTAAAACCTGGCGAAACCGTTAATACTGAACGCTACCGACAACAAATGATGGTTTGAACCAAGCATTGAGGGAAAAACGACCAGAATATCAAGAGGCAACACAAAGTGATTTTGCTTCATGATAATGCACCATCGCACACAGCAAAACCGGTCAAGGAAACAATTGAGGCGTTTAGTTGACAAATATTTTCGCATGCGGCTTACTCACCAGACTTGGCTCCATCCGATTACTACTTATTTGCATCGATGGGACACACACTTGCTGAGCAGCGCTTCACTTCTTACGAAAATGGCTCGATGATTGGTTTGCCTCAAAAGAGAAACAGTTTTTTTGGCGTGGCATCCACAAATTGCCAGAGAGATGGGAAAAATGTGTAGCTAGCGATGGACAATACTTTGAATAAAATATTTTTTACCATTTTCATACAATAAATGTGTATTTTCTATAAAAAAATTCTGGTTTCATATTTACAGACCTGATACAAAAATTTTACCAAGATCTTAACTAACCGACTCTCGAGTACTTTTGACACGAACCAACCACGAGAACAAGCTGAATTCAGGAAAGGTTTCAGTACCATGGATCATATTTAAGTGCTGCGGGAAATAATAGAATGATGTGAGGAATACAAACTTTCTCTATACCTAGCCTTTGTGGACTATGAAAAGGTATTTGACACAGTCAAGAAAGTTGCCATACAAGAAGCTCAAAAAACATAAGGCATTGATAGAGCATACATTTAGTTGTTCAATAACATCTATAAGGATGCAACAGCAAAAATACATCTCCACAATCTTCCTAAACCTTCCGAATTGGTAAGAGAGTTCGTGAAGGAGATACTATTTCCCCAAAATTATTCACAGATACACTTGAATACATCTTTAGTAAACTGGAACGGGGATAATAAAGGCCAGACGATTGATGGAAAATTTCTGAGCTATTTGAGATTTGCAGACAACACAACAATCGTTATATTCTCACAAAAGCCGGATGATCTTCAGCACCAACTAACAGGAATTGGCGGAAGTCAGTAAAGAAGTTGATTTAAAAATGAATATGTATATCAAAAACCAAATATATGATGAACAGCTTTAATCAATTTTAACTCAAATTTAATTAAATCTTATACAAAATATTTTAAATTTAAGTTCAATGTACATATTTTGACATTTCCCCCCCTGGTTATACACCACCTTTAGAAATGATATCTTATCCAGGGTTTCAGCATTTGACAATTTTATTACCTGGCTGATAAAATTGTATGTTAATCAGAATCATAAACATTTGATCTATTGCTGCAGCAAGCATTACAGTTTGTTGCTTGCAAGTAAACATTTGATATACTTGCAAGCAACAAACTGTGATGCTTGCTGCAGCAATCAGCGCAGTGTGAGCATGACGCATACTAAGAATACATATTCTTCACATTATGCACGTGGATCACTGGATCTAAAGAGGATTGAACAATTGAGGATTTAATAAAAATAAAACGACAAGTAACAATAGTCAGTCAAATGTATTTATGGCAAAATTATTTACATTTCCCTTATTGCAGTGGCTGGATAATTGTCAGCAGGCCACTCCTTCCAAGATATTGTTGACTGTACGTGTTCGATCCGCATAAGGTATCTAATATTTTCACACAACATTCCATAATTACCATTGACAATTTGTTTTTGTTTTTATTATATAAATCATTATTGGCGAGACATATCCGTAATATTCACTTTACATTATGTTTAAAAATAAATAACAATAAAAAATAATGATAGGTACGATAGATATATTTATAAGCATAACTTATTCTCTAAACGCTACATATGGACACCCATTACACACATTCTCCTTTATTTCAACTAAGTCCAGACCAATCCGTTATTCCAGAGAATAACATCCGTTATTCTCTGCATTTATGTATTTGGTACTAGCTCCTAAGGAGAATGCACATTTAACATTGAATTTTGATAAAATAAATATATAAAATATTTGAAAGAACCAAGACATACACTAACCGTAAAATCATCTATACAACATATCCGATGTGATCATTTTAATTATTTTTTTTTAGTCGAGTTTAAAAAAATATTCACCATTAAAAAAGATTTCTTTTCTCAGCGAGGATTCATGATTACTAAAGGAATATACAGTGGGCTATTATTTGTGCCATTTTCTGACATTATTGTTTCTTTTGTACTAATAGATATTACATAATGTTAACATTTCTTCTTAAGAGTCCATCTCACTTGCTTATTTATAATACTGAACCATTATCACTCCTTAATGAGGCTTTATACGGAATAAATGTAATGTTTTTCAGCTATAATATTCAACAAATAAGAGGAGTTACGCTAAGTGTTGCCATTAAGATATATATTAAAGCTCTTTGCATACACATACATCATGCGCATAATCTTTATATAGTAAATATAATACATCGATTATGATGAAATCCTATTTTTAAATTCAAATATATGTACAGGGGTTTTTTCTATATTGAAATATGATGAGGATAATCAATTTAAATAATATTTATTTACTAGTATACTGGGCAGGCAGAGGAGCTCATTCTTGCCAACATTGTCAACATTTGTTTACTAGTATACTGGGCAGGCAAAGGAGCTCATTCTTGCCAACATTGTCAACATTTGACCATGTTCACTATTTGATATCTTCATTAAAAATATTGAATTTCATTTTTTCTAACTTTATAAACACAATAAAGTTGAATTTGAAATATCAATTACTGAAAAGTCCTCTGTGTTCTCAAAGAAACTATATGAATTACTCATACTCGAGTATCTTTTTTACCGTATTAAATAAAAATAACACTAATGACTCAAAATTATAAATATTTTACAATATTTCTGAAGATATTAGCACCTTTTATACGAGTAGTCCAAATAGACGGTTAAAATTTTAGTGCCAAAAATATTGGTTTAAGTGTAGAAAATCTACAGTGTACTGAATTAATATCTTAAGGATTTGTATATATATTATGCACAGTTTGAGTTCTATGTATCCAATGTTCAAAAAAATACTTTTCGGTAGTATATAAAGAGATTTTATATATGTTTGTAGTCCCTTCAAAAATAAATATAATAATTACTTACATACATAAATTATTTTGCTAATATTTTTTGAAGGCGATACCATTATTATAGAAAAATTCAATAACTGTTTAATTAATAAAAAAATGGGGCTTCATCGTTTTATGAAATTCATCTGAAATTGAATCAATAGAAGATATGAATGTCTCCATTCGAGCTCATAATAGACCAGACAACTGGTACTCAAGTGCTGTGGGGATTTTTAGTGTCACTTGGACAAATATAGAAAGGACAAATATGACCAAGTTTACATTTAGACACTTTCTTTAATATATTTTTGTTTTCCATTACCAATAGCATTCAAATTAAGTAATATATACTAGTACTGTCAGTCATCTATAATAACAATACTCGTACATGCCTTTAATGCAAGGTCTAAAATATTTTTTTGTCACAAACCACCATATTAGAAATAAATCACAATTCATATAGATAAGAATTATGAGACTAGGAAAAATCTAAAAATTTTGTTCTGGATTGAAAATGTGTACATTGTAAATTTTGCTTTTCAAAAAGATATACATATATCATTAAAATCACTACTCATTTTCCAAGTCAATGTAATCTTTGTTTTCATGGACTTGCTATACACATTCAATTAAAAAACCTCAATGTTGAAAAACAAGTATTTACATTTAAGAGTGGAAAAGCTGAACTAGAATAATTAATATGAAATGAAGAGATTGCCGCATGGCAATAAACCTGCCAAGTTGTACTGTATACAATATAAATGTAACACAATATTACAATACCGAGTCTTTCATTTTACAATAATAGAGGTGCATGGCCATGTGGTAACGTACTAAACCTCCATGCAGAAGATCACCAGTTCAGATTCTGCACTGTGCTAATCCCCTCAAATGACACAGCCATTCTTTTCTCTCTAATATTCAGGGGTTTAAGGATGTCTTTTCTTTAAGAACAAAGCTTATAGTAACATTTTGTAATGTGGAGCAATAAACTGGATTAGGGAATTGTCTTTTATTTTATTTGTTATAGCAGTAGCAAGGTCTTATTGTCTTTTTGTTTATATTGACATTCAAAATGGAATGAAAATGATGACACATTGTTCAAAAGGTTAACTATTTATGAATGGTGTCCTTTTGTATAAAAATTCCACAATTCTATTGTAATTGTATTTGGATGGGAATTTCCTATCTTGTTCTTCTATATTTCATTCAGCCATTTTAATAGTACACTTAAAGTAAGTAAAAATAAAAAATACTGATGCTTTAAAAGAGTGAAAATATTTTAAGCTGTATAATCAATAAGTCACAGTTGAGATTTATTCAAACCACAAATCACAGTTGAGTTTTGTTACTTTGACATGAATCATTTCCACTTTATGCTTTTCACTTTTCAAGCATCACTTTAATTTTCCCTACGAAAAATGTAGTTTTGAAATGGCGGCTGCTAATTAAGTGTTTTTGGTTTTAGAAACTATCAAAAAACAAACCTATGTTACCATGAATACAATTTCATGGTAACATAAGTTTCAATTCTCTTATACACAATCAAATAAGCTACATGCTCGCTAGTATTTTGTTGGATAGGATTTCAGGTTTCACAAAGTGTTTTCTCATTTTGAATGTTCATAATATTTAGTATATATCAATAACATTAAAAAATAAAAATGGAATTAAAGACTATCACTTGAAGAATACAAAAAAAATATATATATAAAATCCTCGAGAAATAAAATTAAGTGATATCTATACAGAGTGGATAGTTTTTGGGTGCCACGATTGCTGGAGTCTTACGGATGGGCACTGTTCATTAGGATAGATGCTGTCAGCTTTTATGAATATGAGAATCATATGTTATAGGACTCTTCAATTTTTTGTCAGAAAACAAATTGTTGACAATTTGGCAGCTCCATTTGATCTATATGGTCTTATAGCTCACAATCTAGGCATTTTTACCAAGGCCCAAAAGAAAAGACACTCCTCAGTTTTAGAAAAAAGATGGAAGTCAAATGTTGCTACGATACAACAAACAAGACAATTTATCGTTAGACACAGCAGCAGCGTATAACCACCAAAATTAGAGTGAGGCATTAAAAGGTAGTTAGGTCTCGTATTGAGGATGAGGCCTGGTAGCTAGTTAAGAGCTGCGCTGTTTTATCTTCCGCAAGGGACCCGAAGAATCAACCGACTATCTTACACTAACCACTGGTGATATGATAGGCAGATTCCAAGTTCTGGTATAACGTCGCAGGATATGAAGTGCCAGTCTGCAAAATGAACCTGGATGGAAGCGTTTTCTGGCTTTCTTATGTTACTGATGGAATGAAGAGAATGTTTGAATTGAAAAAAATGACAGGTATTTTTTCATTATTTTTCAACAGGATTTAAAAAAAGTGAGAATATAGAACAGGTTTAGACTTGTCAAAAATAAAAATTATTTTGAATGGAATAAATCTTGTTTAAAGTTAAGATTTTTTTTTTTTTTTTGAATGATTTTGTATTTCGATTAATAAAATTACTCGAAATAATAGATGGATTTTATCTAAATTGGATATCTGAAATGTTTTTTAGCCAAGTACAATGAATTTGATTTAAGGAAGGCTCATCCGTCACTTTTGCGTTGCATTGTAATGATTTTGAGAGAAATTACTAAATTACTTTCAAAGTACGTGGATCTCGCTTGAATTTCATTTACTAACAAACAATAAGGACATATTTTTCTATAGAGATGTAAAAAAAGAAACTTACAAAAATGGTTTATATGTTAATAAAAGTGAACGTTTAAGAAGGGATCTAAATGACTCATCACAATGGTATCGTATCTCTTTAAAGAGTAGCAAAAGAACTAGAATAAAACATTAAATGAGATTTTGCTAATATTTTATTGCAAATTTATCAAATACAAGATATGATTTCAAGTAAGGCAAACAACACAAAAGTGAAAAACATTTATTTATTCCTAACGATTCCAATGTTACCATTTTTCTTTCACATTTGACAAAAACACATGCTTGTATTTCTAGAATAGCAGCTTTTTTCCAAAACTCAACTATATCTTTTCCAAAACTCAACTATATCTTTTTTTATTATAATGTTGACATTACTTGAAATCTTGAGAAATTTTTATTGGATTGTTTTCCGATAATTTCTAAATAGAAATTGGAACATATATATATATAATATATATATATATATATATATATATATATATATATATATATATATATATATATATATATATATATATACATATACATATACATATACATATACATATACATATACATATACATATACATATACATATACATATACATATACATATACATATACATATACATATACATATACATATACATATACATATACATATACATATACATATACATATACATATACATATACATATACATATACATATACATATACATATACATATACATATATATATATATATATATATATATATATATATATATATATATATATATATATATATATATATATATATATATATATATATATATATATATATATATATATATATATATATATATATATATATATATATATATATATATATATATATATATATATATATATATATATATATATATTAACATACAAAGT